>NNCF01131771.1:0-26364 GCA_002313205.1 Laupala kohalensis | reverse complement strand
GAATAGAGAGGTTTTTTTGTAGGAGATCGTGATGAATTTTGTCAAAAGGAAAGCTGAAGGCAAAGAAAATAGGACGTAAGTGCAATTGATGTTAAAGGTTAAAGAAATTTCTAGAACCAAACGAAGAGGTTGTGCTGATGCCGAATCACCATTTAAGAAGGCAAGTGAATTCGGGTAATTATTTTTTGATCAAGTAAAAATGTAATTAATCTATATAAATAAAAAATGATATGCTGTTCGTTGGTAAGCACATCACTTGAGAACGGTTGCAACCGTATTCCGTAACTCGGCATTCGAATGTCGAGGGTCGCTAGTAAGTAAGTTACCGATGTTCCGAGTGTTCGTCGTACATTACCGACATTTGAGATTCTGTAACTCTGCACTAACGTATTTTGTCGGTGTATGAGATCGGGATGTGGTTCACTGGCGTCGACAAGTATCCTGGGGGATGAGAGGGCTCGTTTGTGCGCCACGACACTATCGGCAATCTTTGTCGACACACAGAAGTGTCAAGATTGTACAAGATTTTTCAATTCGATCAGAAAGTAGGTACGTTTTATTTACTCATACTTTGTAATTGTTATGCTATTTAATATTATATAGCTGCATTTAATAATTAGTGTGTAATTGGAATCTGACAATCTGAGAAAAAATGTTAATAAATTAATTCCCTACACATCCGAAGTTAAAGTTTTCTTCTAAATAAATAATAATTAAATTTATTATCAAAAAACCAGTACAAACTGCGTATGACAACGTGGAGGACAATAAACTAATTTACTCTTCGGAAGCAGTC
Source organism: Laupala kohalensis (assembly GCA_002313205.1). NCBI lineage: Eukaryota > Metazoa > Arthropoda > Insecta > Orthoptera > Trigonidiidae > Laupala > Laupala kohalensis. The sequence goes on along the minus strand of NNCF01131771.1, from coordinate 25,568 downwards.
AAGGGACCATCCCATCAATTACGATCAAGTGCCCTAAGGCTGAGGCGGATTCAAACAAAAATATAATTGCAAATAAAAATAATATAATTCAAATGCACAAAAATATAATTGCAAATAAAAATTCCATGATATGCAGTTTGCTGTTTATAAGTATAAAAGTTTGAAATTTCATTTTAACATGTCTTACATAGAGCACTATGGCGTATCGTTATCTCGCATGGGATCAACCACTTTTGGAAGTAAGAGTCAAGTAATATTTATTTCTATTTTTACAATAAACTAGTGTGTAGTCTTGACATCAATGTCTTGATCTTGTTTAGGAGGTATGGAAGAAGATTAGAGAGGAGGTTTTGNATTTGGTGAGAAGTAAGTAAACAGAAAAAATACATTTTGAAGGCGCCATCGGTGCTATAGATTCCACCTGCATAAATATATTGGCCCCCAACACCAATTAGCATTCCTCTGAGAACCATCATGGGAGGCACTGGTACGAGTAGCTATATTTTACAATAAGTGTGTGTATGCCTCCTGCAAATTAGCTGTGAATACGTTAAGTAATTCGATGGAGTACATCGTTGTGATTTGGTTAATAACTTACAAAAAATGCAGATGCTAAAAAGAAAAACCGCTAACTAATAATAAAACAGGTGTTTCTATAGTTATAATTAATTATTTTAATACAATTTAACTAATACTAGTGTATTAATTCAGCTCACTGATGTTATTGAGACAATATAAAGCAAATATTTCGAGAAACATGTGAATTTGATACCCATAGGAGTTTAAAAGTAATACTTAAAACGAAATTGTAATATTTTACTTTAATACTCCTAGAAACAAATAATGATACTCCTGTTCTACATTTTTTCCATGCATATTACCCAAAAACAGGAATATAATAATTTATAGTATTCGTTTAACACAGTTCATCGAGCTGAAATGTTTTTCGCGTCTTTTTAAATCTTTACACACTCCAAATAAAATAAATATAACACTACACAAAAGAAAATCCATAATACAGAAACAGAATAGCAAAAACTCAGAAAAATATAGAAAAATCAACTAAAAAATGCGCAGAGCACATTCACGAGCGTAGCCTATGCTAGATGCAGTGTAGACAACAAAATATATAAACTGTTAGTACTCATCCCTATTCCTATGACAGAACCAATTTTATAATTACTCTTTTTTCCCTTCATATATACTTATTTCCATCCAAGGACTTATGAAGTGGTGATTTTTATTTCTTTTTGTCAGGCAATAGCGTGACTTAAATAAACCCACTTTGTAGTGCTATGACAATAACGTGTCTATCATTTTTTACAAGCAATCATGCATATCCCGAATGATTATCAAACCTTAGCCTACCACTGTAATACTACGAGTGGGTCGTTAAGAAGGTAAAATATTTTATTGTGTAATTAAATCATGAGTTTCTATTGAATCTTATCTACATGGGACGATAGGAGGTAGGTAACTTGGCCCACATAGTGGGATTTGTTGTCAGAATCCATCAACAAAGTACGAAAGCTTGAAATTCACATTTAACGCACATGATAATTTAGATGGCACGTGTTATATATTACATGTCTCGCTACCACGTTATTTACAACAAGAACACGTATAATATTACTCTTATAGCGTACAAGGTTATACGTGCCGCTCGTACTTGTAAATGTCACCACACTTTGCCATTCTACACGATGAAAAAAAGCTTCCATAAATCGAATTCTACAATGGTCTAAAAATGAGGTTCATTATCCGTGTTCGATAGCTTCAACTTTATACCTTTTCTCACGCCACTCTTTTTAAACAGATACATTGGTGAGGGATGAGTTCATAGTGTAAGCAAGGAACAAAATAAACATTTTTCGGGAGGACCCATTTAAGAATCTTTGTCGAAATTCTTGATGCTCTCTTTGTTGCATAAAGAAACCTGTAAAGACCTAATTCGTAAGGAATTTCATGTTTTTTATATTTTCATACGTGTATGTCTCTAGAAGCGTGTATGTTTCAAGTATGAAAGAAATAAAAAATCAGAACTTTTTTTTCTCCAAGTTTTTAAAATATTTCCCAAAACACACAAGCTTTACAATATGAAAATTTTAAAAATCAATCTCACTCACTCGAAAAAAGTATTAAAAATTTAAGATAGTAACTTGTTAATTTTTCCCTGGATTGATTTTTTTAATTTCCCTACTGAGCGATCTAATATTACATACAAATCACACCGATATTGAACTGAAGATTACATCCACTCAATGTTGACGATGCCTGGGTTATTATATACCCATGCAATATTTCTAGAAGTACTATAAATATCGTTTTTATGCTATAATTTGACCGCATGTTCGATGTGCTGTTTGACTTTGAGTTCGATTAGGTTACCTCAATGATCCTGATGCAGATGTTTACAACCGAAGAAAAAGAATAAAAATAATATCGTCTTTATAAACTAGAAAAGTGTTGTTCATTTTTATGTTATATTAATTAATTTTGGTAGCATGGAGTAGTAAAATAGAAAGCAACTTGTAGATATGTCAATAATATTATGGATAGGTAAACATCCATTTATACGTATTTATTTCTTTAGCACAGGTAACTGAAGTACAAGAATTGTTAAACAATCAAAAAATAAGTGCTAATTGTATTTTTAAGGTAGTACGAAGAAGTAACATACAGTGTTTTTAAACAAAGTAAAAATTCTTCATAATAAAAAGAACACAACTTTGGCCCCTTATTTTTAACGAGAGATAAAATCAAACTTAATCTATAAACAAAACTTTATAAATTGCATTCTGGTCTCCAAACAGAAGCTAACATTTCAGAAACTTTTATAACAGAAAATAAAAATGAAATTGCCTGTAAATGCATAAAATTGACAACACATGTTGTGATGCTGAGTTACTTGAAACGTTTTTATGTCTGCAGAAATGTTGGTTAACCTTACACACGTTCCGCATATTTTGATTTATTTTACAGTAGTGATTTTACGGTATCGGATTTTAGGTAGAAATAGTAATCTAACATTTTAGAACTTTAATAACGAAAACATGCAATTTTCTCTTTAAAATTTTATTTCACATCTTCCCTAAATCTAGAATATAAAAGTCTCTAATTACCATGACGTTGACGATCCCTAATGTCCAATGAAAAAAAAACTAGAATATGAAGATCAACATATCGCCTTATGTGAAGGTCACGGCGTGGTTGCCATAAAAAATTAATTACTAGTGTATATTGAAACAAGAACGGAATCGCATGCTGCATATTAAATAAGCTATACCAATGCACCATCCAGTCTTCATAAAGCGCTTACTTTGAAAGAGAGTGCACCATAAATACATATTTTTTACGTATTTTAATCATATTTTCGTTCGCACTCACGTATTGATATTGCAACTCGTTTGTTTAATATTTGTTGTAGAATACTTCGAAATAAATGTTTTTTAAAATTTATTTATTAATGCATATTCAGCTTTTCGAACAGTAATAAAATTATTATGTTTATTAAATACGCGTTGAACAGATCGTACTTCAGAATCAGGTATGTAATATACTTATAATCTAAACTAAATATGGACGTAAATGTTTTTATAGATCACCAATCAACGTAATTGCACTCATTATATTCTCTATCCGGAGAACAGCCTGATAACGACAATAAAAGTTAGACTAGAAAAAACAGGGTTACTCAGCCACATTAAACTCGTAAGCTCAATCTCTGCTCCCCGTTCATTTCCACGGAAATTTGTCACTATTCCCTCAATAGAATAGGCATGTTAAAGAATTTCTTTAACTATGGAGTCAAATCATTAAAACTAGATGTTCGTACAGATATCAGCTAAGTAATAGTGCTTGGATGTTAAAATTTTTCGAGCGCGACACCCCATAACACTAGAACTGCAAAATGTGCTGTAGTAGAACGCTTGACTCATTTTCCCGCATTCGTTTTAGCGTAAGAGCATTTCACCTGTTCTTATGAACTTCAGCAAAAGATTTGCTCTAATGCAAAAGGCCATTGCTAATATTCACTCTACACTTCAGTCCTTTCATAAATCACCCACCTCGGGGAAGTGCATAGAAGGGTATTTCCCAGACACATTAAGGAAGTTCATCCCACAATCTTCCGACACTCTGGGGTAAAACGGAAATAATGAAGTAATCTAGAAAAAAAAAAAAAAACTGATACAAAGCCAATTAGATTTTTGCTTTCACGGGGTCACAAGCACTTTGGTCTTTTGACAATTAATTTCTTATTAAATAATTAGGTACATACTATGTTGAAGCAAATGAAATGAAATATTTTTGAATGTTTATCTTATCGAGCAATTTTTGCTTAAATTTTCGAATCCGCCTCTGTCTAAGGGCCCTCGATCGGAATTGATAGGGTTGATCCCTTGTTTGCTTCCGGAGAGTAAATTAATTTATTACCCTCCACGTGGTCATACGCAGTCTGTACTGCTTTCTTGACAATAAATTTAGTATTATTATTAAATACGGGTATCGGCGGGAGAACTCGAGCCGGTTACCAAGCCACCCCTCCACTCTAGTCGGGGGAAATGCTCGAAGTTACTTACTCATCGCGTCGCTAGCCGCACCAACAGTCCAATGTGTAATTCTCAGAAATTAACTCTGCCGCACTCGCAGTAGATAGTTTCTTGGGTACTTGCGTGTATCTGTCAGCTACATTTATTTTGTATGCTTCTGTAAATGTAAAACTCTTAAAATACACGTCTAAGGAAATAAAACTTGTTCTTACAGAAAAAGATCTTTAAAAACATTTATTTATTTTACATTAACATACTCTTTAAAGAAGTTAATGTTGCGAAGGACATATCATTTATACATGTTGCACATAAAAAATGAAAATTCTGCAGACATTAATGATAATCCCAATTTTACAGCTGCATTGTGCGAAACGCTGCTGTTACACCACACCACAAGCCCAGATGCGATGTGGGTATTTTTTGGGTAGAAGCGGGATTCAACCATAATCCACAACCCTTATGGTAGAATTCGCTGCCACCAGCTTGGTTACCCAAACAATCAAACACTCGTGTAAAGCAATAAAATATTCCTTTATTAAAAGTTAAATTGAAAATCTGCGTACTTACAAACTTGAACGAACTCTCAAATCATAAATACCAGTATGAATTTGTCATTACACAGTTAATGCTATCTGAAAGCATCAATTACACATAGATATTAATACAGGTGTTAACAATTAATTCGGAAAGCTACCCAGATCATCCGAAGCTCAAAAATTTACAAGTTGCAATCCCGAAGTAATTAACTGTTCCAAGTTACGTCATTCGCGCTTAATAGCAATGTAATTGAATTATCGCAGCAATTCTCAGTGGTCTGACGACCAATACTAGCCAGGTCACATTTCAAATAACCCGGGTACTTCCTAACACTCCGCAGAAAAGTCTGAAAATCTGAAAGTCCCCGAGGAACTTCAATCCTCCCAATATATACGGAAGCGGAGGTCACGTGATCACGCCTTCGCTACCGCACTGAGCATTCCAAATCATCTTGGTCACCCCTCAGCTTCTGAGAACACTGTGTCTTTACCGATATGTCAGCGTCCTTCTCGGGATGGACATTATTTCAGCATCCGGTGGAAATATTCCATTCACACTGGCCACGCGCTTCTTCCAACATTCTTCTGAGGGCATTCCTACTCAATTTTGAGAAGTACATGGAAACGGTTCGGCACATACACAATGAAGGGGAGGCTTGATGGCGGACACTTTTCCTTATTTGGTGGTGACTGACCCGTCCCGTAATCTCTTTAGGAATATCCGGCTAGGAAAATGAGTGAAAATGTTAATATTTCTTGTTCCTAGAGGCTGCTTCTTTTTCAGAACGCGTTTAGTTCGATTCAAACTAATCTGGAGCAAATAAAACAAGTATAAACGGACCTAGAACTGAATTTTCTCCATCCAGAAATGTCATCAGAGAGGTACTGAGCCACACACTTAAAATAAATCATTCGCTTTTGCCAGAAAATACGTATTATATATCTGAGAGATAAACGCGAGTACTGAAGGGGTGCACTGTGATGATCTCTCCTTTCTTTACCAAGAAGAACATTCATATCGTTAATTAAAATGGTCAACACGAGCGAAGCCTACAAATGCAATAACTCTTCCGAGAAGAATTGTGGCTTATCAATTCATTGGTAAGTATTATGCAAGAGCATTTGTCGTAACTCTTGAGCCTTCACTTTTAACATTATTCGTTTGGCAGCACAATAATACAAATTTTATTATAGGTTAAGTTACTATTGAAGTTCCCAAACCATGTTTACAGTGTTGTTGTTGAGTATTTTGTCGATGTGTTACTATACGAATGTAACAGCGCAGCGATCTATTCGAAGAGTTTGTTCTTTACATAAAAAATAAGTTTATTTATTCTGAAAGCAGTAAATATAGTAATTAACATTCAAGATCATTTTAAGGTTTTCTCCAGATCCTGACCTTAAAAAAGAATGGATAAAAGCTTCGATAAGGAAACGTTAAGCCCCTTCCAAATATTCTACAATTTGCGGTGATCATTAAAAAAACGTTTTTAACGAAGGAGAAATCATTAGATAAAATTTAAAAAAGGTTCCGTGCCTACGATATTTGATTTGCCTTCTTATCCTCAGACCTCACAAGCATAACAGCGGAGAAAAATTTGAAGATTTGTTTCATCGAATTCATCAAAAATTTCTTTAAAAATGAAATAATTCTAAAATAAAAATGTAAATAAAAAAGATAATCAATCAAAGAAACCATTTAAGTAATACAATATTGTACTTCAACTGTACAGATAATAAATTCATTTCTAGTTCTATGGAAAAATTTCACTGTTGCACTGATTATTTTCGTTTCACTCCGTTAGTTCACTATCCTGTTTTCAAAATTTATGATTGATTGGTTTTTCCATAAAAATCTGGAAAATCGACGGTGCTGGATAATCCATCTCCAGAATTTATTTTAATTAGGTAATTGACTGTGTTAGAAACCATGTGGTCAGTGACATATTGTGTACCATATTTGAAGTTTGAGTACATATAGTTTACACAAGCATAAATGGTGTTGCTATTATTGTTACTAGGTTGTTTGGCTTTATGGTTTCCAGCATAGCTAAAACATGTGTTGAATAGGGGAAGATTTATTATTGACTCCAGAATAGAATCTCCTCCTCTCAAAATAAATAATTTCAGGTAGGTTTGTTAAGGAACAAGATTTTTATTGCATGGATAAGCAACCCTGTTTTGGAGCAAAACCAAAGCGTGACACCAAGCGACAAGATGCTCTGCGCTCGTAGAAGTGTCGCCAGAGTAGGATTTTGTTGAGCGTTCGGCGTGGGCGAAGCTTGGTGTTGAGCGTCTTCTGAGCATGTAGAAGTATCGTCTGGATGGGGCTTCTGAGCTTGTAGAAATATCGCCTGGACGTTTCGTAGCTTATGTGCAGCGATATACTGCGATGTACTCCAGTGGAGAGTAGTCAGGATTGTACGAATATATATTATCAGGTTTGCAGAAGTATATATCGTAGTGTACTCAGCGGAGCTCATCAGGGTAATGAATGTTTGGTTGCCAACTGTCTGAGTTCTCAAGTAGGAACATTTGACTGTCTAGGGGCATATCATTCCCCATAGGCCCTACGGTGGGGGGGTGGATTAGTGAATACCGCTATAGAATTGCTGTTGAGGCGACTTCTATCGCCAAGGGGCCTTCTATGTTTACTGTGTCTTCCACGGAGTCTGCTGTCCTGGGAGTTCCTTGATGTCGCGGCTCGAGGTTCTCATATACAGAGGGCGGTGCCGCTAGAGATTAGTAAACAACATGGTGGATGTTTTGCAACTTGCGTGCGTATGAAGTTGTACACTTTCTTGATGTGTAGGAATAGTGTTCCTATATCAACTTTGTTAATAGGCGTAGGCGTTACGGGGGAGAGTCATCGATGCGTATGTATGACATGCATCTGGTGCGTACCATGTAGGGAAGGACACGTCCCTACACATATATTTGCATATTTACACTTGTTTTGATTTTGGCCGTGTGTACCACAATTTGTATAAATATTGTAGTTGATGTTGTCAATGCACATACAATATTAATGATCCATAAATATTTTCTGTTGCTGCTTGTTTCTTGTATACATACCTTGAGGTTTTATTTTCATTATTTTTTTTTCCACTAATAATTTGAACAGAAAAGTTTTCATATTTCATTATTTTGAAATTTTTCTGAAATATCATCGTTTATTTTGCAAGCAGTATTCGTATCCATATTTCTTACTAAATCTATATAAGTACGTTTGACTATTTGTTTATCTGGTAAAATGAAAAACTTTTGATATTAACTTTTGCGATTATATTTTTTTACATTCTTACTTTGACACTACAATAAGAATCTGCTTCCAATCATTGTTTTAACTATGCATTTTTCATAATTTGTAAGTTTAATTGGCGCAACAAAAAATTTTCTTTTTTTATGTTGAACTCTTTCACCTCTTATTTCAACTGTGTTTTCAGAAGATGCATTATGTAAAACTGAGTGTTCTTTTTATATGAAAACTGACACGTCCTTATACATTTCGGTACATATCGTTTTATTTTCCTAAATCTTATTTGCGCTATGGTTCTTTTCACACATAGTTAAATGTCACTTTCGTCAATTAAGGTTTTGACATCTTCCTCATGGNAAATGTCACTTTCGTCAATTGAGGTTTTGACATCTTCCTCATGGTTAGGGCAGTTCACAAACTTTACAGACGTTATTTAACGGTTTCTTGAGAATAATCCCTTAAGAAACATGAAGAGCAAAAAACTACCTCGCATAAAAAAAGGTACTAAAAGTTTTACTAACGTTACTTTTATGGCACTGGTAATAATTATTGAAGAACTTATCAGGTGGTGTCTTTTCAATAACCACCATCTTTCATCTTTCAATAATGAGTTCACTATCTGTAATAATGAGTGCACTATCTGTAATGCAGACACACTGTCTTAATGTAAATCCACGTCGCCGTAAAATCAAATTACTTCAATGACCATAAAGCATTGACACCATAAACCCCAAGTTCGGGTTTAATAATACGAAGCACTAATAAAAAAGTAAATGAAAAAATAGTTTTCACTATTATTGTTTCCAAGTGTTACGTTGTCGTACTTTCCTTAAAAGGGTAGTATGCCATGTTAATATGCTAACAAACTGAATAATTTTTGCTACGGGTATATTGATCTAGCCTTCGCCGCCCAGATACACTCAATTATTTCATTCGTGAAGGCAGCCTACCACCATTATTTCGGCATTAGTTTAAGGGACAAAGATAAAACGTGTGCTCAATTCTGGTTGTGTGAATCTAAGTGGATTGAATAAGAAAATCTGACGTTCAATACCTTTCGAATCGATATGATTTGGAGAGAGCCGACAAATAATGTAGCTAACTGCTATCAGTATTAACAAATCCATAGCTACAGCACTGGATTCAGGGTAAGCTGCTTCAATGTGTTTTTCTGTAGCATATAACAGGCATATTTTCATTTAAAAAATTCACTTTTGCATTGTCAAGCTACAGGAAGCGTTTTTTTTTTGTTTTTTTTACAGTTTTCCCTCTTTTCTTTCGTTCCTATGCACTTATTCACCATCCATTAGTACCATTTTTTAAGGAGAAGTCCGGGTAAAAGTTTCTAATCCCAAAATAACTATACTCCTAAATAGTTAAATAAAACATCATACTATATTTTAATTGTATTGTATGACTAAGAAATTATGCTCATACAAATTTTCAACTTTTAAGACGTGATTTCCCATTTCTAACGAATGCTTCTCATTTTTACCGATTTTCAATAATCGAAATCACAATTTTCCTTTCATTACCTCTTAAATGTGGATTTCTATTTAAATGTCAATCGTAAATAAACATTTATGAAACATTCAACAACGTAATATATTCTTTACATCAAAATAATCATAATCATCAAAATACAATAATCACCATCAACATAAATATAACGGTTGAGAGGAGGACTGGAAAAGAGGTCAGTAATCGCGCACAATGCTGTGCCATGTTACATAGCCAAAGCAGTGTAAAGAATTTGAGGGAAAATTTGGGTGTGATACGAGGTTTCGAAAGACAAAAATATATGATGGTGGATGTGATGGAACTTGAAAGAGAAGTGCCAACCGAATAAGAATATAACATTCAGCTAACAAATCAACCATTAAAATACGGAATTCAAATGATACAAAACTGAGTGCTCGGTGTAAGCTAAATGAGTTGCAGCGCTGAAGTGATGATGTGATTCTCCTAATGCCTCGTTGTACAACCTAGACGGCGTGTGATTGATGTTGATTGAAGGTTAGTTGATTTTGAATGACCGGTAGCGTGGTCGAAACCATGGTGCAGATGAGCACGTGGTGGCTTCACCATGAAATCGTCTCGTGGTCAATGTCAATGCGAGTGAATGACAATGAACATCTGTAGTCGATAGCATGCTTCTGTGTCGCCAAGAACGTGAAGTCAGAGTAGATTTCGTATCGAACTGCAGAAATCGATCGTCCATCTTGGTCGAGTAGACTTCATACTAGACGACGCAAGGCTATTTGAAATCGTTCTGGTGAGGAAACATAGAATAAAGTTCCTGTGCTTTTCTAAATTATTTAAGGTCTTTTCACCCACACAATTTTCACCGTCTTCTTCAGTGTGATTTAGAAAACATGTGAGATTTCAAAAAAAATTCCACAGCAGCACAACTATTGAGAAATGCCACTCATTTGCAAAAAGAGAGCGGAGATGAGATGGGTCAAAAATTTAACTTAGAAAAGAGCAGTAGGGAATTCCCTTTTCCTTTTCGGACAAATAAAAGACGACGATAGCACTAGTCAAATGCCACTAAACATGAAACGCATATGTATCCTCCTCCTCCTCATTTCTGAGAACATTTTAATCTCCGATATAGATAGGAATCGTCATCATACATAATGAAATAATGATTTAATTGTTTGTTTTTACGCTTTTGTGGGTTATTCCTTGTACTTCCCATTATATAATTTTTCCTTGTGTAATCTGAAAAGAAACATCTGTGGTTGGGAGTTGATATAAACGTAAATTTATCGTTAAAGAAGCAGCTAAAAACTGCACCCGACAACGTGAAGGGAAATACACTACTTTACTCTCAAGAAGCAAACAAGGAACCATGTCATCAACTTCAATAAAGTGCCCAAAGGCAGAGGCAGATTTAACATTGATAGAATACTACTAAGATAAAAATAAAAATAGTACTTCGTGTTATAATATCACTGAATACCAACAATTTTCTTTAATAAGACAAAAAAGTTATATTAGTATTACGCATTTTATAAAACCCGAAACTAATTGGAAAATATTGTTTATAAATCTATTTAAATAACACTAAAATCAAGATAAAGTATTTCGCGATCTTGACATTGAGGAGCCCTATGGCCCCAAAGAAAAAATAGTATTTCAATACATGCAGCCCCTAGAAAAGAACATGTTAAAAAACCCACTCTGCCAGAACGAAAACCAGAGAAAACCCCTGGTTAGAATAGGGTATATATAAAGAAAGTCGTCGGTGGGGAGAAGTTCGGTGTCGTAACTTTAATCTCGATCAATGAGATTTTCGCAAGAATGCTAAAGTTTCGAGAAGGCGGAAGAAAGGTAATTTGATTGCTTCCACAATGTCTACTTCAACTTTTTTACACTTCTTTTGCTTTGAGAAAAGCTGTATCATATTCTCCAAAGTGTAAACTAATCTAAGAAATAATACAGTCAGGACTTTGATTTCTTTTGAAAATTTTAGCAAAAGATAATTTTGTTATAATGAAAGACGGCTCATTTGTGTTTTCCTGGGGTTCTGTGATGCAAGATGCGAGTTATTAAAGCTTTGTTTGTTTTTCTTTTTTATTGTTACACAGCACTTATCAATTCCTCCTTCGGTTTATCTTAGAACTCTCCATACACATACATAATTTAGACATGTCGGCATAAGCATTAAATACAAAGAATTTAAATTGAATAGCTATATGATCATTAATAAAGGACGGATGCTGATATGGATTCTAACGTTGAATTCTAAATCGAAGAGATTAGAAAATAAATATTAGATGACTTATTAATTTTCTTGTGCGTGTGAGTTTTTCTTCAGTATCAGTGATTGAGATTAATAATTATTTATTATACCATCAGAGCAAGTTACTCTTCTAATTGTACTAACGTTGAAAATATTTGAGATTTAAATTTTTCATAACAAAATTACCATACTAATGAAAATTGGAATAAATATTGTTAATAATATTTTTCTGATACACAATTTACAACCTGTTAGATAAAACAGTGTAATATAAAAGGTTGACCCCAAGTCTTCAGTAAAATCCATATAATTGAATTCCCCAACATTAAAACCAATAATATTGTTACCTTCCATAATAAATCCAGCAAATGAAAAGTACAAAATTAGTCTTGCAGTTTTTTTAAGTTTAGTGAATAATGTATATGTTAGACGAAGCAATAAAAGATAATATAAGTGACAAATCATCAGAAAGATGTTGTCGAAGTACCTTTACCCACTAGGAATAGATACATGTTCCGGCACATGTTTCGGTTTTCAAAAGTTGCAAAACTGATGTCAGCAATATGAAGGGAAATTAAACAGTACTCTGCTTTAAAACAGTCTATTAATAAGGTCAAACTAAAAAAATTTTGACCGTGGTAATTCAACATGTGTTCCCGATATTAAAATCAGTCTCTATATAAAGACCCTAGCTGCTTTATTAAGAACCGAAGAAAATCAATAAAAAAAAGTCATATTATTAAGTGGTTGAAGATTTTTAGCCTCTTTATAAGGCACCTGATTTTCGCCACCCGTTTAAAAATTGAAGTTCTAAATTGTTTCTGAACCGGTCGGCAAATAAGAGAACAGAGAATTTTCACCTTCGCAATAAGATTTATTACGTCTACTGGAATATATTTAGAATAAGGGTAACAATTGTATAATGTTGGCTTTAGTATTAAGGAAAAAAACTCATAAAATACATATAAGCCAATTACATTAATACCATATTTTTTAAACAATTTGCTGTATTTGTACATTTTTAACCCACAAATGGTGCAATTGTTTCTATAGTCTTTATTTTTTAACATAAATTCAAATTTATTTTATTTCTTTGGACGTTTGACCAAGAATTTTATGTGCTGATTTTGAGATTTCACTTGAAATAATAAACTTTCAACATGTTGAAAGAGCAACAATTATATGTTATTAAATACTTTAAACATTCATTTTATATAACATTAAATATTTGGAATGCAGGAAAGTAAAAAATATGTAATATGGTAAAATTTAACTTCTACCTATGTGACAATAGAGGGTATAAGAATTATCATTTAAATGGATTCAAAAACTTAATATTACAGATTTCCTAAGCAAAATCGGAAGAACGTGTCGAACAAAAATTTCCTGTTTTATTGAGATTACTAAGAAATAAGTTCGAATAATAAGTATTCCTCAAATATTGAGGGAAATAATGCCTCCCCCCCTCCCAAAACACAGCCGTTATAGCTTGCGTGATGTATGACACAACAACGTATGACAATTATATTTTCCTTGTGTATATTTTCGTTGAAATTAAATTAATTAGCTGAGAACATGGTATCTATCTGTAGCGTGTAATTGGCTTCCGTTTTCAAAAGTGAAGTGCATCGCATGTTGCGTATTATACTTCGCGGTTTGTAGCTGCAAGCGAATGACTAAAAATGTAAGAAGTCAAGCAATGCAGTAGACATAGTACGTATGACATTTAAAATTTATCCTTCGTATTTATTTTCAGTTAATTATGGTTGGTTCTCTCTAAAATATATTGAAAAGTCTTTAATTTATTGTAAATTAGTTTTATTGTTCTCGCATGGGTTTTCGAATTTATTTATTATGTATGTATTTTCAACATTTAACTTGTAGAAACAACAAAAATCCCTATGAATTATTTACATACTGTTGAGCATATTCAAGTTTAAAAGTTTATTATTATTTGTTTTGTCTGTTTAAAGAGAAAAAGAACGGGAAATTGTGCCACTGAGTTTTTCCTATTTGGTCTCATTTGTACCAAAGTGAAGGAGTATCTTACGGCGGAGATCCGTAAGACCCATCTTTGAGTAGGTATTGTACACAAATTTCATGTAAGCAACTATAGGCACGCGATGTACAATAGTGATAATTCTGGCGTAATATTTCTACTTCCAACAACATTCCATTTCCTCGATTATATTTCCTTCGAGAAACTCATATATTTAAAAAAATTTCTCGTGTATATGTGTACTTCATGTTTTCAAGAATTATAAAACTGTTTTAAGAGATTAGAAGTGTAGCTATACGACAGTTCGTAATTTTATGTGACATTATTTAGTTTTGCATTTTTGTGTTCTTGTGCATTGCTACTTGTATATACCATAGCATAATAAGGTGGAATGATGAAAAATTGGTTTTTACTACACATAAAGATCAAACATTACAATGAAGAACCATAAAAATATTTCCAACTTACAATAATATATCTCACAGAAACGTAAATTTCTTTCAGCAAATCATTAAAAACGAAATTAAATGACAATTTCGAACTCAACTATGAGAGATGTTTTCAACAACATAATCGGAAAGACATTCTTCATTTGTGGCATATTGAACATCTGTTCTTCACAACGACTGCATCTTCTTCCTCCTCATTCGGAATTACTGATTCAACGTCATATCATCCATTTGGTGACTAAGGCTTCTAATGCTAATGATGTTAATACTTTGGCTCCTCTGCTGGTGCTGGGCTCATCACCAGCTGCTCTGTACCTCTTCAGATCAGCACAAACTGCACCAACGTTTGTAGGGACGAAACCCGTCAGCCTTGCTGCTGCATTGACATCTGGTCCCACGTATGGACCACGTTCTGGTGCTGCATCTCTTGTGCTTCTCCTATTGGATGACGAGGGTACAGATGACTTAGGAGGAATTGCCCAATTGGTGGAAGAGCTACGAGGTTCTTCTC
Source organism: Laupala kohalensis (assembly GCA_002313205.1). Classification (NCBI taxonomy): domain Eukaryota; kingdom Metazoa; phylum Arthropoda; class Insecta; order Orthoptera; family Trigonidiidae; genus Laupala; species Laupala kohalensis. Next base: position 10,516 of record NNCF01131771.1, on the reverse strand, counting down.
TATGGTCAGCGTACTCTCGGCTCTTTGTTGTAGGATACAACCAAACAAAAAGTACTAATGAGTTTGTCTCTTCATTAGCTCCAATACGTACATCCGTAGTTGTTTGGGAATGGAATAAAGTAAACTTTAATCGAATCACTTTAAATTATCCTTCTTCGCCAAAGGAGTTACAATATGTGGGTAGGCCGTGTCTTGAGAGATTCAAAGATCTTCAAAAGGAACCTATTGGCGATATAGGTGATACTCTAATGGCTCATTTATTAGTAGAACAAATTCCTCAGATGGCTAACGCACAATGTTTGGACTATGATTCAAAGGATTTGGGAATCCGTCTTCCTAATGGATCCTACACTGGACATCTTGCTGATATAGTATATGGTTCGACTGTAATGTTAGGTTACGGTACGACACATGTACCTTCTTGGGAACATATTGTAGAATTCACATATCCTCATGAAATTGATAACGCGTGCATAATTATTAAGAAAGCCCGTCCTCTGTCCTTTAGTGAAATTGTTCTGAATATATTCTCAAAAGAAATATACATCGCTTGTATTCTCTCTATGATTCTGTTTTCTTTTGTGGTTTTCCTCGGTAGTGACATCAAAATTTCATTGATGCATTTTGTATACATTTCTTTAAATGCACTCGAATGCTTGTTGACTGGGTCCTTTCCAATCCGAGACATTAAATTCAAATACATATGGCTAACGTTATCATTTTGCTATACTATTATTATAAGTGTGTTCACGGGGAATATGACTGGTCAATTATCACTTGTGGAATATCATCGAGAAGTTCAAACATTAAGGGAAGTAATGGGACTTGTGGATAGAATTGGAATTTTTTTTCCTTACAACGAGACATATTGCAGAAAAGATTATCCAGATATAGGTCACGAAATGAACAAGAAATGTGTACCTCTCTTAAGCACATATGATTTAAATCAGGTTTATGATAAAATTGTTCGCGGAGAAAGTTTTGGCTTATTAGCCTTAAGTTCGTGGCTTGAACTTTATTCTAGAATACCAAAGTTTCAAATAAACGGAAAAAATGTCATTCGTCTTGTTCCTCAATGTGTTTTACAACCTAGTTACACGTCATATACCTTGAAGAAAGACATTCCATCCTCTTTAAAGACAAACAAAATTATTCAAGAAAATATACAATCTGGAATACGTCAAAAATTTGCCAGAGATTGCAAAGATTATTTTGTGCTTAGAAATGGTGGGACAATCCAGCATTCTGAGAGTGAAAATATTTCTGTAAGGAAGTTATTTATTAGTGACCTTAAGTCAATTTTCTTATTTTGGCTCATGGCTCTCACTTTTTGCTCCTTTGTTTTTCTTATTGAATGGTTAAAAGTAATACCTTATCACGCGTTTTTCTTTTTTCTTCATTCTAATTGTAAGTGTAAAGTATGATTTGTTTGGGTGTATTTTTATAAAGGTCGACAACGAGAGATGATTTTCGGAAAAGATGAAATAAAGTATTTTATTTTTAGTATAGGTTGTTTCGACTTGTTGATATCTATCTTTTAAATAAGAAGTTAGCCATTGATGTGGAAGTCCACGAATGCCTAAAAAATTCAGTTTAGAAAGGAGAATACCGTGATCGATGACATCGAATGCTTTGGATAAGTCAAGAAAAACACCCTGAGGATTTTTTCCACGTTCTAGAGATGTTGTAACATCGTCTAGAAGGAAAATATGGTGCTTGTAGAGGATAAGAATTTTCTTAAACCGTGTTGATCGTCAGAGAGAATGTTATTTTTTATAAGAAATCTAGAAGACACTTATAGAACAATTTTTCTAGGATTTTTGAGAATATGGGTAGTAGAGATATTGGTCGGTAATTTCCAATATTAACTTTGTTTCCTTTCTTGTGTAAAGGTTTCACTTTAGCTCTCTTAAATAATTTACGAAACAACCCTTCCGATAAAGAACTCTTAAAAATATTTATGCGTGGATTTAATATAGCGTGGGACGAAAATTTAACNTCTATGCCTCGTGAAAATTTGTTTTTTAAGGAGCTGATGATTCCCATGACTTCACTGGCGTTAGTTTCGGAAGTGAACATAGAATTGGGTACGTGGGTGGATATAATTGGAGAACATTGATTTGGATATATTGAGTTCGTTATTTTACCAACTTCTGAGACGTAAGAATTAAACAAGTTTGCGATGTCCTGAGGATTTGTTACGATTTTGCCATCGTTTAGTAAAGAAATATTTTCTTCGCGGTTTTCAGAAGTTGACGTGTAATTTTTAACAATATTCCACGTGGCTTACATCCGGTTGTTCGATTTTAGTATATGCGTGTCCTTTTCCATAACTTNTGTCGTTTTCCATAACTTTAGCTGCATAGACTACTTTTCGGAGAATAGTCTTATATTTACGAAAATAATTATGGAATTCGGGTGGTTGGTTTTAGCGTTTTGAAAGATAATGTAAACGGCCTTTGTTTTTTGAAGAAATCCTTATCCCGTGGGTGATCCATCTATTGTATTTCTCTGTGTTAATTAACTTGCGTTTTATGGGAAAGCTAGATTTGTAATGTTTTAGGATAATTGAGATAAATACATTGAATTTGTCATCGGTGCTTTGGCAATTGTAAACATCTTTCCATGTTTCTTCACGCAAATAATTTATAAATATGGATTTGTTTATGGCATTAAACTCTCTTGTAAATCTTTAAAGGATTTTAAGTGGTTTTAGTTTATTATTAAAAGTCAATACTTGAGCAAGGTGATCACTGTATCCGGCGATAAACACTTCAGAGAGATACGCGATTCCATTGTTGACTATAATTTGATCTAGCAATGTTTGAGATGAGCCGGAGAGGCGAGTGGGGTCGTTTATCGCAGTAATAAGGTTGATGGAGTCGATAAGATTCTTGAATCGAGTAACTGGTGAATGTGCAGAGTCGGATGTACTCAGGAAATCGATGTTGAAATCGCCACATATAACGATAGATTTAGTAGATTTATGTGTGATATGTTTTAAAACAATTTCGAAGTTCCTAAAAAATATGTCAAGATCTGATTGAGGAGGTCTATAAATACACAAAACAACAATACCGGTGTCGGTCAGATTAACTGCAGAAAATTCGAACACACTATCTACGCAGAAGTTCTCGTAGCCTGTCAGTGGAGAAGATAAAATATCATTACGAACGTAGATACACGTACCTCCGTGAGTAATTTTTGCCTTTAAAATTTTGCCGACAGTAAGAACTTGCTAAATAATAATTAGAAATAGCAGTATCGTTGATGTACCTAGTTGAAAGCCAATGCTCTGTGAGGCATAGCAAATCGAATCGACTTTCGCGTACCAGAATTTCAATGTCTGTCAATTTGTTGGAAAGGGATTGGACATTATGATGAAATATAATTATTTTATTTTCGCAAAAAGGTTGTGACAAAAGAGAAATGAAATCGACGTTAGATTGTGGAGAGGAATTTGAAATTGGTACAGCTTCTAGTTCGAGATCAAGCCCGCACACTGCATCTGAACACATATAAAGAATACATATATTTAGGAGTAACCACCTGCGTGAACGTAACTTGGACGAGCTATATGGAGAAAGCTCGACGAAAAGGCAAATAAATTTTAAATACAATAACAAAATCAAAAATTGCAATTCCTGAAATCGCACCAAGACTCATGGATAAAATGTTTCAGTCACTATTCATCCCGGGAATTGCGTACGGAGCGGAAATATGGGGCGCTGGGAATAACGATATTTTAAACTCGCTTCAAACGAAATATCTTAAAATGGTAGCGGCCGCAGCAAACAGTGGCATTTTATGGGAATTTGAGTTGCTTCCCATGGAACTAACTCTACAATTAAGAGCAATTAAATATTGACTTTTGATAAGGGCAAGTACCAGGATCCCACTTGTAACTCAGTCTTACCATTGTAATACAGAAGGAACAAGAGACAGGTAAATTAGAAATTTAATTCATTAAGCGAAAATCACTTGTGTGAGTCAGAATAGTCCATCCTTGAAAGAGAAAACTCCAAGACTTATACCGCCGTGAAATAGAAACTAACCGACTGGAAAAGAGGTAACTTATCGTGCAAAGCTTAGTAGCTGGACAATGGGGCAGAAAACCATACATTGACTGTCTTAAATCAAAAGAACGATCGGGTTACGGATGGTTTCGCGTAGGAGGGTGGAAATTAAGAAAACTGAAGGGAGATCGAGACTCTATTTGCCCACTTTGCGGGGAACACAATGAAGATTCGATTCACATTTTACTAACGTGCTCGAATACAGATCGAAAACGAACTTTTATCCAAGTTGGTGCATTCTAAAATAATCACATTAACGTAGATTTAGCCATTGCGATAATGAGGGACAATAGAGTATCTGTAGTGCAGTCCCTGGGTCAGTTTCTAGGCTATGTGTGGGACATGAGAGAAAGAGTAATATGCGCTGAAACCACTGATTCAAATGAACCGTGATTCTGCCGCTTCGTCTTTTTCTTTTGTTTCAGACGGAGACATGTTGAGAAGGCCTACCAAGGCATTACGTCAATTATATGTTGTTGTTTTTTTAGTATTGTAAATAATTGAATTTTATTCTAATCTTTATTTCTATTGCAAAACTTGTATATTTTACATTATAATTTATTTATTTTATTTAACAATCTTTTGTAAATATGTTTATATTAATTGTATATATTCGTGTCCTGGCCGTTGGTTTCCCGTGGTTCCCAACGGCGCTCATTTAATCGGTAGTTGCAGCATACTTAAAATATATTTTACAACTAAATAAAACAATATAAAAAATGCACTAAAGGATGGTAAATAATAATAATAATTATTATTATTATAATACGATACAAACCACAAGTAAATAAAACTACAATCATTTTAAGTTCAAAACAAAGATTTCCAAAAATTAAAACTGCAACTATCCGTTCAATGAGAGTGAATACCAGGGCATTGTAAGCACAGCCCACGGCTTGACTTAAGGGAAATTTTACAGGCGTACAGGCAACAAAAAGCCTTGCCACACATTTGTACAGAAATAATAATTGTAAATAAAGCGCCCTATTTAAATGAAATACATTAGGAAGACAAAAAGAACTATGATTTTAGACTGCTTTTCTATCACATCGTAGTAGTAGCTTCTTCACAAATTCTTCCCATCTCTGATGGTTGGAAACTAATATCTGTAGGTTTTCAATGAAGAAAAATATATTTTGCGAAATCTGCAGGTCTGGAAATGAGGGAACATTGTTGGCTTGAAGACGAGGAACTCTGAAACTGTAATTCCACATTACAGTATCAACTTCGTTGAATACCAAGGATCAAGCTGTGTGTAAATATGGTAACAGAGTGTTTTAGTGACATCCTAGAATACAGCCTCACAGAGAAAAAAATTATGTGCAAGACCGTAACTATGCACTTCAACACCACATTGTTGGTCTATTCTATGAAGAAAAAAATATGGCACCGTCTAAAATGTGTGCTATCAGATAAACCATTCCTAAATATTTCGAATTGGAGACTTAAATGCTACACAATTGTTTACTTAAATGTTACACAAAGTAAAGGGACAATATAAAATTTTAAATGTTTTGAATACGGAATTCGAATTACCGAGGTTTCACTGTATTACCGAATTACCGAGGGTTTTATCTAAATCTTTAGCAATATGCAATAAGTTAGTATTAATCGCAAAGAGAAATGAAACTTTTCTCTTCTAAAGAGAGGCAAAAAATCTGCTCTATGAAACATGATATTTCAACGCTTGAATTTTTCAAAGTGAATAAATGCATGATCTGTGTTTCATCAATAAATGCAAAAAATTAAATATAGGTCGTGCAGTCCAAAATCATACTTGTGCGGCCTTCTACACGGTCCTTCATAGTACGTGGAACTTTGTTGACTGTAGTGCGGGCAACAGGAAATCCGTTTTTTGCTTACACGAAACCTTCCTGTTGTGGGGTCAGTTCTTCAAACAATGTGTTAGGATTGGAGTTCCTCAAGGTTTCATATTTATCGCTAGTTAAGGATTTTCTGAGTTTTTTCATGGTATTACGGATGGTCCTATCAGAAGAGTGGGAAAACCAAGGAAAGGTAACATCTTTTATTGATAGAAAAAAGTCACTGTTTGAAAGCTATGTGAGTGATAGGAATCTAAGTAACGAGATTCATTATAAACTATAATAATGTATTTGATGAGTGTGAGCAATAAAGTTTTGTATTTAGTGTCAATTGTAATATTAAATGGAAATAAAATCTTTGAAATGGTATCACGTGGCTCTTTATTCCCTTACTGTGCGAAAGCTCTTTCCACCGAACACGCGTCATTTTTAAAGCCGTGATAAGAATTAGACGCGATGAAACATATACTGGTATAGAACATTTTTTTTTTACATAGAATGATCGCAAAACAAATCCAACACGCATTAATAGAAAAATTAAGAGAGAAACAATACGGCTTTGAAAAGGGTGAAAGTTCGAAAAACGTGTTAGAACAACTGTTGAAAGGAATAAAGGAACGAAGGAAAAATATGCAATGGTGACATGTATATATATTTCACAGGAGCTTTCAATAGCGTACGATGGGAAATAATACTAGGAGAAATGGAAAAAAAATTAGTTCCCAGCCATATTATGGCAATAACGTATCATATCTCGAAGACATAAATGTAATACTTGAAAAAGGAACAGAGGCACTAATAAGTTCGGTAAACCGGGTTCTCCACAGGGCAGCTATGTTAAACAGGTTTTCTGTTCAATATTACTAAATGTGATCCCAGCGCAACTCGTAAAGGAGATAAATGTAATTGCCTATGCTGAAAATTTGGCGCTAATTATAGAAGGAAACGCTACGAGGGACCGCGATGAAGGGAATAGGGTATTAAAATTATGTGAAGGATTGAGTAACCAGATATGACTAACTATACCACAAAAGAAATCTGAAGGAATAGTTCATGGTCTCAAACATAAGAGGAAAATTCGGTGTCAACCTATAATTAAAATATCAGATTGGAGATTACCTATACGACACAAAGTAAAATGTCTGGGAAAAATAAATGAAAAGTTGACATTTACGCCGCATTTAGGACATATAGCCAAAAAATTAAGAGAATAACATGGCTGACAAGTGTGAAGATAGCGAAAGATACAATAGGAAAACCTTAGTTAACACAACTATACGTAGGCGTATATCAACCAATAATGACATATTGTGGATCTGATTGATAGAAGTATAACGATCCGTAATGTAAGAAAACTAAGCAATACACAAGAAAACAGTATAATAAATTGGAGTTATATGTACTAAAGTCTACCAATACATCTAGAATCGGATAAGCACAACTTACGGCATTTAATAGTAAAAAACAAAAGATAATAGTAGGAGACAAAAAAAACTACTGACAGAAAAAGGATAGAAGAGACGGATAGTGAGAGCGCTAGGAAAATGTTGGATCAAACGGTGGCAACATTCGTCAAAGGAAGGCAGGCGTATTAATATATAGATGATGTCAACTTCAGTTACAAGAAAAAATAATTATTTGCACCGTCAGCATGGCCTTCAAATTTTTACTGAACATGGAGACTATGAATCATATTTGTACATACAGTGAAGGGAGGGGGATAGATAACAGAAAACTGAGTTATGCAGAAAAGGTAGCCATTTTGCTCATGACTGCAGAGATAAAAATCCGTTTTGTGGGCACTGTGGAGGGAATCATGAATACAAAAACTGTACTAAAATCGATGAACAGGATCGTTGTGTGAATTGCATACGAAAAGGTAAAAATGAAACCACTCTGTAAGAAGCCCAGAGTGTAAAGAACAGAAAAGAGTAACGAGAAAAATGCTATCTCGTATAATCTATGATGATAAAATATCTTCAAGCAATTATTACTGGAGGATAATAAGTACAGTGGACTTGTTTAATACATGGATGAGAATGGGTTTGAAATTGAAATTATCCAAGAACCTTAATATTGTTGGGATAGATTATCCGGATTGTCACTACTACATGGAATTGTTCGTGAGAGGGATGGGAAAGCAGCGATATTGGTTGCAAGTACTGACATAGAAATTATGATTTTGGGAGAATACACAGGAAAATATATCCAAACTGCATTAATAAATAACAGGAAAATCTCTGTTTTGATGGTTAATGTATACGTAGAATATACGCATCGAGATAGGACGGTGATTGAGAAAAATGGAGGAAGTTCTTCAGATGATTCAAAACACTGATGTTATTAAATGGAGACTGGAATGGGAGATCTAAATTGTGGGGGGATTCAATTACGAATAAACGGGGAAAATTTTTGAGAAACTTGACGAGATTCTAGATGACATTTACCAACAATTTTAAATATGTTCCCTAGAAAGTAAAGAAACTGGTGTAAAAAAGACAAGGACTTGGTTTCAGTAAATATAATAAGAAACGGAATGATGTAAAATTATACGATGGAGAGATGTTACCCATTTTGACGTATTGTGCTAGCATATAGCACAGGAGATCTAAACTCATACATAATGACAGATAATTAAGCAGTGCACAAAGAGTTTTTTTAGTTAATTGGAGCGCATGATATCGTAGTTTAGGAACAAAAACGTTAAGGTAATGGGAGCATTACCAATCGTTCTTAAGATCGACAAGTTAGCTACACGATATCTAGTGCAACATGAAGAAATCATTAATATAGATGGGGAAATATTAATTTAAAAAAAAGAATGGAAAGAAAAGGTCACCAAAAAGAGGCTTTTGTGTCGGCATATAGGGTGGGAATTGGCAAAGGAAGGAAGAGACCTCCATTGATTCATACAGAAAGTGGACTTCACACGTAAGAACAGAAAATAGTTTCCGGAAATGGACCAATCCTGCAAATTATAACGGGATTTCAATAGCTATCTTTTTAAAAGAAAGATTGCAAGAACTGATATGTGTATATGTGGAAATCAGGCTGATACAGTGGATCATATTCTATTCGAAAGCAAAGTAAATGTGAAGAACTCGGAAGGGTGTTAGGAAAATTAAAAAATATTCAACCCCCGAAATTGGGGACAATACATAGACGACGAGGAAATACTTCATGATTTTGAAAAATATGTGACGGAGTCAAATGTTATTACGGGAAGTAGCAAGAATGGCAGTTTAGAGGCGCTGGTTTACTACGAGTTTGGGCGTGGCCTTTGTGTACGAATCAAGGAGGCTGTGGTTTACGCCGATGAATGTGTGCGGTCTTAAGAAACAATTAGGGAGACAGCAAAAAACTATTATGAGAGGGAAAACTATTAGGGATGTAAACCCTTGTAAAGACTATGTGTTGAAAAAAGGGGTAAAAATAACAATAAAAAATAAATGAAAAAAACATCTTATCTCCCTCTAAAACGAAAACAGGTTTGGATGCTAGAGATTCTTTGATATAAGTGCTAGTAAAATATTTCTTTAATAAACATTTTAAATTGGGTAAAATGAAGACAATCCAAATTAAATTTCCAAATGTTCTCACCGTAGAGATAAAATGGTGCTTTATTTACGTATCGCAGACACCTCCCACTCGTGAATATTACTCAAGGCGAACATCGAACGCGAGAAAATATTCGCCTGCCGCGGGTCAATAGAAGCGAAGCACTTCGTTGTCGCCTCTTTACTTGTATACGATGTCTCTGAAATACACGTCTGAAAAAAAGGCATGATAGAGTACTTTAATAGGAACAAAAAATCATCCAAGTACACATGTCCGGAGATGTCTTCCGAACGAGATAAAGACAGTAAGAACACCAGACAAAAAGGTGCGTAAAGCAAAACTCTCGAGGTGATCGAAGTTCAATAACAACAAATAAGAAAAGATGAAAAAAGTTTTGAGTGTCGCACCGACGAGACATTTATTGGTGAATATGTTCTTTCTGGAGTCTTGCAAATTCTCACGTTGTATCCAAATATTAACAAATTTTGTAATTTGTCACTGCTCAACTTTGAATGTCTATATTAATGCAGTATATTAAATTATCCCTCCTACTTATACATGGAGCTTTGGCAGATCCTGCATAAATTATTTGTATCTGTACGGAGGCAGCAGCTTTTGCTAGCGACAATAGAAGGCCTCTAGTTTTTAACATATGATGAACTGCAATAATGCTTGTATGCTAAACATAGTTTAGCATTATTTATGTAAGGAATGCTCATCTACGCACAATTAAACTTAAGAGTTTCTCGTCGAACATATAAAATATATTAATGAACACAATCATCTAATTTGGCAAGTGCTATTTCTTTAGAATTCGTGAAAATGTTTTCTTAGGGAATAGTATTTACCTCAAACGGCAAGAAAAATTGTTATTCTGCCCTCTGAAAATTTGCTAAGTATTCTTAGATCGTTCGTGCTATTTTCAAAGGGTTTTTTAAAATGAAATTATTCCTTACAAATATTATTTTGTTCTTAGCGTATTCGGTATATTTTTTCACGATAGCAGCGCACTTTTGGCTTACGTCAATATGTTTAAATACAGTGACAGTATTTAGGTGA
>NNCF01131769.1:1050-24523 GCA_002313205.1 Laupala kohalensis | reverse complement strand
AAGTTCGAACCTCGGTCCCGTCTCCCATTTTCTTTAAACATTATTATTATTATTATTATTATTATTATTATTTTGTGCCCTGAGAATAAATTGTAAATTCAACTACTGAGGATAATTCGACCTTTTTCTCTTCGTAAAACGTATTCATAACTGCGAAGTAACAGACCTGTCAATAGAAGCGAGGTCATCTCAGTCCACGGCGGAGTTGAAGCTCTTCGCCTCACGATTGTCATTCTGCTGGTCACCTCCCGGTCAGATTCTGCAAACAAAAAAAGGACATACGCGCGTAAGAAAGAGAACATACGCTATCAGAACCTTAACAATTACTCCGGGAAAATTATTAAAGTGAGACCAAAGTTAAGTCTCCAAAGTTAGTCAAATCGCTAAGATGTGTAACTATTTTCTTCAATCTTATTCTAATTGTCATAAAACACAACAATATTAATAAGAATGAAAAAACGGAATAAAAAAACGTGATTTCATTTCCATCAATCAGTAGTAATAAATTTATTGTCAAAAAAGCTGCATATGATCACGTGGAAGACAATGAACTAATTTAATAGTTAATTAACAATAAACTAATTTAATTAGTTATTAATATAGTACAAATAATATTCAAGAACTCAGTTGACCCCTTTTATAACACACAAGAGCACGTACAAACATGGCGGCCGAACGCAAAGGTTACGCGATTTAGGCATTAGAGAAAGTTTTAATACCTATATCAATTTGGTATGTAATTAATACTACAAATAAGAATAAACTTCCATCACTTTCGTGACTTAAAAGTTGATCTCATTTAGTAAGAAAGTGTTTTCTCCATAAGGCGCAATATATTTCACCATCAATTATGATTATAATTATTTTATTTCAATGGTCGGAGTGAGGTTATGTTGTTTTTCAAGTTGAAATCACAACAATGAGATGATGTTGTTCTGTTTATTTATGACGATTCGAGATATTTAAGTGATTATATTCTTTCTACGCTAGTACCACCTTTAAACAAACAGACTGCTCTACGAGACAGGACACGAAAAACACAATATCGAATGTTAGTAATAATATCTCATTTTCCCGGTCAATTTCAACAAACGTTATGCTGAAACAAATATAATTTTTANTTATGCTGAAACAAAGATAATTTTTCTCCCAAAAATCAAGAGTTAAAATGCTTCGGAGAAGTAGATTATTCGTATGGGATTTTTCATACGATGATGTGTATTTCGTCGTAATATTGATTTATAAGAATGTACTATTGTATTCGTTGAAGCAGATTAATACTCTCGTAGGCAGAACAATTTATACACCTCATTCGTTTCTCATAGATCTGCTTCTGATACTTCCTGCTTCATGTTTTAGAAGGAAAAAAGTGTACGTACGATGATGTTGAGCGAATATCTCGTGGCACGGCGGTTAGTTTCCGCATCAAACCATAAACGTGCCTTAAACAACATTTTACAAGTGTTGGCGCATCATCTTACGTAAGACGAGATAACCACCAGAAATAGAATAAGGAAAAAAGGTAGATAAAAAACATGGCACTACACTTGAATCTTCAGAATTAATCATTGCACGCAGTGGCTGATCTAGACTGTAGTAAGAGGGGTGGAGGCTAAATTTTATATTCTTATAAACCGTATTATAATCATAATTTAGTCTCTGTATACAACACAAGGAAACGAACAACAGCTGCTTTTAGCTGCTTTTAGCTGCTTTTAGCTGCTTTTAGCTGCTTTTAGCTGCTTTTGGGCCTTCAGTTCACGCTTTTCCAAAACATGTCATTTCTGTAATCTTTTTAATCCACCATTTTGCTTCAACTTTTTTATAATGTCTTTGTGAGTAAATAGAAAAATATTACAGAATTCAAGTTCTATTTAAACTATGAAATAACATTCCATCATATTTTGATCATTTTATTCGATTTGTCTAACCATATTATGTCTGTCATTTTGATTTTCATACAATTCAGTTTATTAATTAATCGTTTTAAGATCCCGCTAACACCTGTTTCCACGGAAAATCATAATTATTTTTTTTCATATCGCGACCACGTTTTCGGCATTTGAAACCACTATGGGGGAGGGCCAAATTTTATAAATATTATTACAAACCATATTATTATGATTATAAACATTATAGCGATTCTGCACTTTAATATCATACATAAATTCATCAAATACATAATTAACCATTCATAAAATAGTGACCAAATGTGTTAATTATCAATTTCAAGACAATCTTTTCGAGTCAGATTGGGGGAGGGGAATTGTCTCCTTAAACCCCCCCCCCCCTAGATCAGCCAATAATTGCACACCATATGCAGTATGGACATTCAAAGTATATAAAATTTGTTCCTTTTTCTTTTTTAAAATTTCTTTTCGAGAATTCAAGGATAGATTTTACTTTTTTAAAAATTTATTTAATTATTTCCTGCAGTGTGGGGTAGGGGGGGGGCTTCAGGTTGGGCGGGGAATTCAGTTGGAATAACTCTACCACACCCACTAAAATCCCTCCTGAAATCAACAAATACAAAGATTATAGGGAAGGACGGACATACAACAGTTGCCTAATACGTTATATTAAAAAATAAATAAATTCTGAAGATTATAATTTTCCAAGCAAAGGAAAGAAGAAGAATGCAAATTTATTAATAAGAACTACTTTGGTGAATATTTCCAAGTTTCGTGAATAGTTGGCAACTTGACTTCAGTCGACGCGAATATTATACCTCAAGGTATAATCCTTTCGCGTAGATACAAGAAATAAAATAAAACACATGAAATCTGCATTTCATTCAAATGAAATTATAACTATTACGCAATTATGATGGTCTTATGGAGAAAACGCTGATTTACAATAAATATAAGAACAACATTTAAGTCACGAAAGTGATGTCCCCTCCGTGGCTACGGTGGCAGCGTGGTCGCTCATCACCGAGTCATCCCGACTTCGATTCCAAGGTGGGGCGAGATAAAATTTGTAGGTTTTCATTTCCATGTCTCAGTTTAAATAGCAGTGATGTATGAAAAGTACATCCTCTGCGATGTTGTAATACTCGGATACAGCAATCTGGAAACCTATGTAGACGCTGTTCCTCCGATCTCGGTAAAATTCACGACGTGTCCAGTGAGTAAACTCACACAAAAAAACTCAGCCTTACAAACACTCGTCGTTCGTGGTCCTTAGCTGCCCGAAACGAGATACATACATTAAGTTCAAATTCATTTGACACGAAGAATATGAGAGCGTAAACAAAGTCCATTCGCTGAAATAAAGTTGACGTATTTAACCGAACAGGCCAACGGTACACCGTTGCCACATAGTGCGTGATCCAGTTTGGCGTATGCGCATTAGCGGTATTTGGCTTGAAAGTTCGGTATTGACGCAGTAAACAGATTTCTGTCTACCACACCTACGCATTGGGTTTTCTGTTTCAAGAAGCCTGAATAATATTTAGCGGTGTAAAAGGACCAAAGCAGACGTAGAATACACTTTTCGTAAACTGATAATGATAACGATAAAATACATAGGAGGACAGAAAACGCACTGCAGATACGAAAATACATCAATTTCTGTCTACAACGAATTTACATTTACACAATATTTATAAGACTGATATGTGGCTATATGTTCTGAAATAATAATATGAATATTTATTTTACTCTCAAATTTCAAATATAAGACAGTATTAAGTTCATCTAGAGACTTTGAGCACTGGAACAGAGCACTGGACGACGACCTAAATATAAAGGACAACGCCAGAATTACCCTTTCACTATATAATTTTTTTCTCACTCTATGCTACAGACGGAGAAACGTATTTGAGAAAGTATAAAGTGCAATGGCTTAGCATTACTAGTTTTACATCTCTTTTATCTACAGGAGAAATATATTTCACTTTTTCCTTTGAGGTGAGATGCACAAATCACGAAACCGTTGCGCTCGGACGCCATGTTTGTACTTAATGCTCTCTTTAGTATTTCAAACGAGTCAAAACAGTTCCCGAATATTGTTCGTACAATATTGTTATCAGATAGAAATAAAATTAAATCATGTTTTATTTCACCGTTATTATTCATGTTGTTGTGTTTTAAAATAATTGTACATCCCACGTTAGGGCGGGACCAGCTCTCCGAGTTTGTCAAATCTTAGAAATGTATAATTGTTGTCTTTATTATTATTCTAATCGTTATAAAACACAACAATATGAATAATAATGGTGAAATAAAACATGATTTAATTTGTATCTATCAGGTAAAAATATAGTACAACCNTTTTTTTTTTTTTTGGTTGGGGCTTTAGGGCTCGTCAACATCGAGGTCATTAGAGCCCAAATTTGTATCTATCAGGTAAAAATATAGTACAACCGATATTCGGGAACTCGCTTGTCTCGTTTAAGAACAAAAGATATCTCACAAAACAGCCGCAAAACGACAGATCTCTTCTCAAACTAGGGACCATATTTCAGATAGTATTTCAATTTATACGGTATTATTAAAGATTCCCAGTGTTGAATACATCATAATTCATACATTGATGTTATGATTATTTTTAATATGATCAGAATAGATAACATTATTGATATTTTCATAAATAGTTACGTGCTTGACTAGTGACCGGCTCACTTATACTGCCTTAAGGTATTATGCGCGCGTTCACTGAAGTCAAGTTGCCAACTTTTCACGTAACTTGGAAATATTCATCAAAGTAGTTCTTATTAATTAATAATTATAATTAATTTAGACTGTCGTTTGATTCCTTCTTTGACTGACGAGGGTCGCATTGTCTTCAGTCACGTGATGCCGCTGCCTTTTCCGGTAGAACAGTATTTTCCACGGGTTTTTTTTGAATTATTCCTGTGAGGTATGAAAATCTTAACAACATTGTGTTCCCATTTCAATTTGCTGTGTGTTAGTAACTTTTTTTATTTTGCCATGTGGAGCCGGTACTTTTGCCAGAACATAAAAAAGTAACATGGACCCGCGAAAGCTTCTCCATATAAGCCCATAGTAGTTTAGAGTCAAATAATTCAAAATTTTGCGCCGTAAGGGAATCAAAATTCATCACCACTGAATAGAGTACGGTTCAAATTATCATTTAAAACATTTTTTGGGATACTTAAGCCTAGTCGCTCTGACGCAATAATACCTTAAGTAAAAACAGGACAGAAACAAAACATACATGAATTATGAACCATTGTTTCATGACGCATTTACTTTACAGACTTACCTATAATTAATTTATAGAGTAGCTGTTTTGCGCGCCCTCTCTCGGGAAATTCGTAAACTAAAGAAATCCTATTCCTACAATAATTACTGTCCTTCTTTTGTTATTATGAGGTTACGACTTGTTATAATGCTCTGATGAACAGTGAGCTTAGAAAAGTAAACAACCGTTATGAATGTTATATTCCTTGGAGATGTTACATTTATTCAATATTTATTTTTATTCGGTTTCTCCAATTTGTAGGTTTTCATTTCCATGTCTATATTTTAATAGCTGTGATGTATGAAAAGTTTACCCTCTGCGATGTTGTAATACTCGGATACAGCAATCTGGAAACCTATGTAGACGCTCTTCCTCCGATCTCGGTAAAATTCACGATGTGTCTCAGAAAAAGATTCTTCTTGGAATATTTCCACATACACAAACTATTAAAACAGAATGTCCCTCTGTGCAATGAACATGTAAACAACCTTTTTCTTCTTTATTCATTTACTCATCGAGTGCTCTAAGTCCTCCTCCCGCCACTACTTACCTGTATCTCTCAAATAGCGCCCCGTCCAAGCTTTCGGCACATTTGCTATTTGAGGCCCTTCGAGTCATTCTCGGGTACGTTCAACACCCTTATTTATTTTATATTTCAATATATTTGTAGTTTTATCTCTCATTCGCAGATTCATTCTACAATTATTGTTGTTCTGTCTCGATTACACTTAAAACATTTTTATATTCGAAATAATTTCAAAAGTTTTCTAACATTAACAAATTTCAAATGTTTATAAACTTAACAAAAATTTCTGTTCATTGCATTCCTACATATCTTTTATATTTTTGTATTTCGTTTTATTTTAAACTGGAGACACCAACAAAGCTGGCGAAAATACTACCTAAATACATATTTTACTAGTAGACAACACATCTTTCATTTATTCTTAAAGTCTACTCAATGTTCTCTAAGATTGTTTCCAATATCTCCGTCTCGTCGAACGCAGTGCGCCCTCAAAGAGAGATTTTAAACTGTTATTTCCAAGTTCACTCTTTCACGTACTTCGCATACTCTCCAAATTAACCTATCAATTCCAGAATTCATCTTGAAAATTTGGGGAAATTTGGAATGAAATTTTGCTGTAGGGTTATATTAATAATGAATTCTTTCATTACACTAAAATATTTGTTCACATATAGATAGGTGCCAGGAATATTATTATACCAGAAGGTTTCTGTACTGTTAGAAATATGGCAATGTTCAATAGTGTGAACATAAAGATATATAAAACAGTAATGAACAAAATGAAATATATTTCAAAAAATAAAGTTTGTGACGTTCAACATACAAAAAATCAATATAAAAATGTAATACGTAAAAGATAAACGTAAAGCGAATGTAACAAATAACTTACTTTTTAAATCAAGACGTATATTGTTAATAATCTAAAACAAATAATACGTGAAGAGACGGTCAAATCTAAAGTGTCTCCAAAATGACTGTTTCGTGGACATAATTTTTGAATTCGTGACAAAATATCAAATACAGAGCAATCCTGTACAGTCTTGACGTCTGGATAACTTTCTGTTAGGAAACGTGATTAGATAAGAAAAAATATTTTCGTGCAAGAACTTACACTGTATCAGCAAAATCTGTAGCACGCCTGACTTACTTAATATTTATACATAAACCTGATCTGGTCCATTTACGAAAGCTTGCAGAGCACGACAAAATATATATTTACTAAAAGAGATAAATTACACCAAAACAATATGAAAGAAAAAAAATAATTACTTCTAACATGAAGATATTTTATTATATTTGTGCACAACAATGGACTACTGAAAAAAAATCTTAAACAACTTTTAAAAACTTGCCACCAATTAAAAACAAAATTATTCCAATTTCTTACATAAATAGGAACTTTTGTTGGTGCGCAGCGGTACATCACTGTACCGGTAGCTCTCAATGGGTTTATAAATAAGTTTAACTTACTAATGATATCGAATAATACGATAGTCCCCAGTTACTTCAGATAAAAATCAAATATTGAGTTCATATTCATCCAAAATGTATTATCTAATACAGCCAAATGTTTCTGAACAAAGGAGTGACATAGAATAAAACAGAAAATACGGATTTATACAGTGTTTTTATTCTCAGAAAATTAAAGTAGTCTGAAAATGCAAAATGCTAACAGAAGAAAAAAATCAAGACCGTGATCAATAAAAATCAAATTAATTCAACAGAAAAATTATTTCTTCAAGAGTATTTATGAGTCATTGCAATGTGTAATTTTATTTAATAAGAGTTCAAATTGAATTTTTCTTGATTTCAGATAAATTACAATAAAACAAAACGTTCCAGTCTCCAGAGAAGGAGCATGTTTGTAACAAATTTATTAGTGTCATACTTCAAAATTAAAGTCAATATTTGTCCGAAACTATGGAGGGACACTTTTGTAATGTTTCAATAGCATAACACTAACGCTTACAAACACTTAAGAACACAACTGATCACAAACGCAGGAAAAAGATGAAATCGAGCTTCATGAAAAAAAAAAAATTACTCATAGATGTTGCCAGAGGTTCTCTCCTTTGTCGCACATAATTGTTGCACAATATACCACGGGAGCAAAATGTTCCAATTTCATTTCAGAGCACTCACAATCTGTTTCCTTGATGGTAAAAAAGTCCTCGTCGAATAAATGCATGAATAGACCTTGTTGCTGGATGAAGTCACGAAATGTTCCAACAATGTGAGGGGGTTTCTACGAACATTTACGAATATGTTTCTTCTGGAAGCATCAGGACGATGTTTCAATAACTTTAACAAACAATCAGGGAATACTTTCAGTGCATTATCGTCTAATTCAATGTGTTGTAGATGAGAGCACAGAGATAATTCCTGAGGAAGAGATGTCAGTTTATTGGAAGTTAACGTTATCCTTTCGATAGAACAGGATTCTTGAGACAGGATCAAAGTTTTCATCGCGTTTCTGGCAGCTGCAACATTCACTAGACGAAACATTTCTGACAAATCAAGTTCTACAAGATTATTATTCGTAATACTTAGCTTAGTAAGGTTCACACAATTTCGAAGCTTAATTGGTAACACTGATAATTTATTGTAACCTAAGTCTAATTTCTTCAATAAGCATCGTTCACTTGGAAGTATCAAATGAGACAGAGATTTATTAAAACCATACACTTCGACGAGGTTTTTCATTGTAGACAGATCCAGTGATGGAAGGTTAATATGACGAACACTTAGATTAATAAGGATCTTCCACTTTTTAGGTCAATTGGCAACTTTGATAATTTATTGTAACAAGTCTAATATCTGCAATGAGCATCGTTGACTTGGAAGTATCAAACGAGACAGAGAATTATTAGAAGCTGCCACATAGATGAGAATTTCCATTGAAGAACGATCCAGAATTGTATGAAGATTGAATGAAATGTGTTGTAGTTTGAGATGATTCTTCCATGGAGAAAAGTCGACGGACTAAAAGTTGTTTCCTTCAATGCTGAGATCGATCCCTGTCCAATCTTCAAGTCCATTTAATGATGTTAGATTGTTATTTTCTGCATCAATTGTTGCATTTCTATTTGTTTGCATAATTTCCTTCGAGAAGTTTAATTTTTTAAATTTGTTTTCTCTGACGTCTATTCTACGAGATGCACCTTCACAATTGAAATGACTTTGAAGAGTCTCATGCAACGAAGTAAGATTCTTGCGACTGCAATCAAGTTCCTTAGAAGAACATTTACACGACGATTGTCCAGATACACTTCTATGAAGATCTACCAACACCAAACAAAGCACCATCACAACAATTACCGCCATCTTGAAGCGCAAACAGAAGAGAACGGACTCAATTCAACTATTGACATCGTTCACAAGATTTGGCGTTTTATATCTTCTTCAAGTACAACGTTATCAAAGTGAATACAGGAAATTCGCTAAAAGCATTTACTCTCCGATATCATTCAAAGTAAGAAAGGTAAATATTTTTCTTTAGCTCTTTGATAATTTCAGTATCGTCGGCTAATATTTATTCATGTCTTGAAATAGCAATCCATCAATTCTAATTCTTCGAAAATTAATTTAGAAGAAATTAGATTTCGTGGTTAATTTCCTTATAACTTATTTTTATGTTAAATCTATAACTTTATCCTAATTACCACAACTAATTCTTTAATTAAGATAAATATCACAAGTAAAGTAGTTAAGAGACAATTCAAAACACGTGACATAGGACAATTGATGGCGAAGAATTAATTCTTTTATAGAGAAAAGTGTAAGGAATTCCTGCAAATCTAAGTAGAACGGGATTTTAAACGCCGTCGAGCTTTTAAAAATAATTCTAAAATCGTAATGACGTACAAAATAATTAAAAAGTCATGAAATTTCTCTAAAAACCACAAGATATTTTACTTGTTTTTCTACATGAAACTAGCGATCCACAAAACGGTGATTGAAATCAAACAAGCTGTTCAATAAATTCTCCAACTATTGTCGACTGCTAACGGTATATTGATGTTTGCAATTAGTAACATTGAAAAATGCAGTTGTAATATCAGGAAACAGAAATTACATTTCCTGAAAAATTTTAAGTGTTATAAACCTTTATAAAAAAAAATTCTTGTGTAAGAGGATACTTTTTAAAGTAACTTTGTCATAGACGTCAACTTTTGTTTGCGTAAGCGGAAGGCAGATGAAACGTAGTTACATTGCAAACAATAAATAACCGAGTTGCTAAATAAAGGCAATTTTACAGGTTACATACAATTTCAATACAAGAACACAAGTTGACATTGGAAAGAGAAAGTATAGTTAAAGTTTTACATCTCTGAAAGAGGTGTGAAAGAAAATGACGCCTTTTCTTCCATTTCCTCAATCCGCAGGATGTGTAAATACGTGCAGATCTCTTGCTCTTAAAGGTAAATAAGAGATGGAGTTCAGGGTTATTTCTCATATTATTTGGATGTGAAATAACAATGATATGAAGGTATTACACAACATAAATAGTACACTGTGAAAAGTATATAGAAAGTGTTAAACAATAGAACATGTCTCATTTAGAATATTAATCATAAAAGTAATAAAACCAATACTTTATGATTAATGGCACATGCTAATTTTATAATAAAGGTTTCCTCGAGATATATTGATATATTTACAAATAGAGATAATAAATTAACATGGTTTCTGTAGAAATAAGTCTACATTGAAAATCCAGAAAATAATTGTCACTGTTGGTACCATTGTCTCTGTAATGAATAAATGGACGCACATGGCTATGACTGTAGAAACCAAGGACACTAATCAAAGGAGTGGAAACGTTTTCAGTTGGGGGTGGGGTTCGCCATGTACAAAGACATCGTCATTTGGGAAGAACGTATTCGTCATCAAGAACGTCAGTCTATGATTTTCGAACAAATTCAACTCGTTTAACAAGATCCGATTTCCTTAATCCTATTAGTGTATTCTAACAAAATTTACTATATCACTGTTTATAATTAATTTTTCCTTACGTAATGAAGTTTGTCACTTCATGTTATACTCCTGTCTATTTCTTTTAGTTTTGTGTAGAATGGTTAGTATAAAAATAACAACTTCTGCAAAATTATATCCATTTTTTTCATTATTTAAATATCTTCACAATGAAACTCCTATTTAAATAAAAATGAATATATAACTAGTGATATTGAAAAAATAAAAATAAATGCTGTTAGTAATTTAATCAATTAGTAATAAATGCATAAAAAAGTAACTCAACATGAAATAAGATATATTGAAAATTGTGTCTTTAATCTGCTAAGGATTTCAAAAGAAATAAGAAAAAAATTAGTTTATTGTAAAAATAAAAGCAATACAAACTGCGCTTGACCACGTGGAGGACAATAAACTAATTTACTCTCCGGAAGCGAGCAAGGGACCATCCCTTCAATTCCGATCAAGAGCCCTAAGACAGAGGCGGATTCAAAAAAAAAAAGCAATCATTCCTAGATCAGATAAAAAGTTGGCTGCGAGTTATAATACTAATAGAATGTCAATATGTTTGAAATTNGAGTTATAATACTAATAGAATGTCAATATGTTTGAAATTTAACGCAAAAAAATTACATGTACAAATTATTTTTGAACTATACATTATTCTGAGTATAGTGTTTAAAAGCAAAAGAATTGAAATAACACTAAATTCACGATTTATTGTTTCAGTAAACACGTCCCTAGACGAATCCAAGAAAACCTGTATAAGAAATCCGCCTCCACCCGTAAGAAAAACGGAGAAAAACACGGGCCAAGATGGGGCTACAGAATTAATGTACACAACCGTGCCAAAGTTGAGTACAAACAAAACTAAATTAATGTGAGACATACGGCAACTCAATCTTGCAAGGAGATAGTGTTTTAAATTGTTATACCTTATTTAAAAAGTACTACAGCATTGGCGTGATAAAGTACATGAGGGATTTAACTTTTATTTAAATCAATAAATTCCTTTACAGTGTAGAAGCACTGGTGCAGGAGGTAGTTTTTAACAGCGAATTTGATAAGATTCAATTTCATAATATCTTTTATATTCTTGGGCAGGAAATTATATATAAAGATTCCCGAATGATAAGGTCCTATTTCGCAAAGAGTTGTTGACAGCCTAGGGCNTTTCGAATAAAGCAAGGGTGGCACTTCAGTAATTCGGTCTTAACAAACACGACCGTTTCATAAATATGAATGCAGGGAAGTGTTCAGATATTTAATTCATTGAATAAAGATTGCAATAAATTTATTTAAGATCTAACATAAACTCAAAAAAAAAAATGCATGGATCATTTGTGATACCAGGGAACGGAAACGAGAAAATGCAATTTACGAACTCAATGCGAAACATTGTTCAACAAATTCTTATAATTTTCTGCACACCCTATATCGAGGTAAACTGGTGCACCTCGTGCAATCGTTTGTGGAAGTTAGATTAAGAGCTTGCATAACGTGGGTGCTTCCAAGCGTGAACGTCACATTTACGACGCTAAGCCCGTAACGTATCTTACTTATGTACTCTTCTGTAATTTGGCCATGAGGTTCAGACGATGAGACCTGTCCACACACCTAACCATTACTTGGGTGAGGGAATTGGGATAGAGTTGTGTATGGACGCCAGGGAATTTCGATACCTAACAGACGTTTATTTGGAATAGCTGAGGGAAACCCCAGTTGAAAACTTCATCTAGATCGGTTGAGCAGGTTCGAACCTCAGCGGGATCAAGGAAGCCGAGACGCTACCTTTAGACCATCGCCATCAGAAACCATGTACATAGAAGCAACGCATATGGAGATAACTTAGAGTAATCGACGCCTCTTTACATAGCGTATCTTCGACACAAATTCTACTAAAAGTTGTAAACCCAAACAAACTACTTGTACGCAAGCGTACAGTTGTTTGTACGTGTACCGTGAGTACACAAGTTGCGTGTTCATACGTCACACGCAACCAACAAATATCTTGCATATCAACATAACCTCAAATCCAGACCAGAATCCGACATGATCTCTCTCACTTGTGTACCACTAACATCGTACGCACACAGACGAGTTGTAACGTACTACGTTAGCAGTACCACCAACAGGTAGTGATAAGATACCTAAGAGGACAGTAAACGCACTGCAGATAGGGATATACAACAAATCCTATCTACAACGAAATTACATTTACATAACACAATTACGATATTTTTGCCACTCGAAGAAACGTATACGAGAAAGTAGGTGAAATAGTTTAACTATGTGGTGATTTAGTTTTTACTTTTCCTCTAGAATAAGATATTTGTTAGTAATTTTCCCATAAAAATAATCTCTCTGGAGAATACTTCCTTATGAATGTGCCGAACTACAGTTTTGACATTTACTTTCAGGAAAAGAATTTGAATAGACGAAAAATATTTATAGATATTCGAAGCCAAATGTTGCTTTCACTGAGAATATTGAAACGTGGAAAAATGCACGAAACAATACAATATTCACTACTCATCACTCGAAACAAAAAAATTGATGATGGTGTGGTTCCACATCATACAGGAATGTTGTTTTGTATTATAATAAGACATTTCGGGTATGTTTTTTGTGACAGTTATTTCATAATTAGTGAGTAATCCATGACTAATTGCTTGTTTTAATAAGGTGTTTCAAAGTTGTACTAGAAGTAATGTAAATTGTGCATGTTCTTTGTAACCCCGATGAAGGCAAAATAAATAACCGAAACGTTGATGTTGTAAAAAGAATCTTTTATTGATGACCAATCGTTGGAAAAACGTTCCGTTATATAATATATATTGGTCAAGATTAACATCATAATAAAAAAATTAAACGAAACTCAGTAGTCACGAATCCTAGAAATGAGTTATTTATTTCAAAGTATTTTTCAAGTATACCCCATCCTGGCCCGGGTTTTTCTCCGTTTTTCCTTCGGGTAGTGGCGGATTTCTTAAACAGGTTCTCTAGGCCTTGTCTAGGGGCGTGTTTATTGTAACAACAAATCGTGAATTTAGTGATTTTTTTAAACTCTTATGATATTTTAAACACTATACTCAGAATAATCTATATTTCGAAAATAACTTGTTTATGTAAATTTACAAACATATTTGCGTTAAATTACAAATATATTGACATTATATATGTATCATAACTCGCTGCTAACTTGGGAATTGATGGGATGGTCCCTTGCTTGCTTCCGAAGAGTAAATTAGTTTATTGTCCTCCACATGGTCATACGCAGTTTGTACTGTTTTTATACAATGAATTTAATATCATCACTACATTAACCCCACACTTTCAAACGTATATTTATCCCTTATCTCGGATAAATTACCAACAAAGTTGCTAACACTCTTTATTCCTTGGGTAACAAGACAGTTTTTAAAGCAGACTATCGAACTTCATCCTAAACCAAATTTTACGACCAAGAAGCACCATCCCTAGGAAAAAGTGAAGTATACCTTCCCCCTTAAAAAGATTGGTAAGTCAATTATGTGGGAAATTTAAAATCGGAATCAGAGAACACATTCACGCCTTACACAACAATAACAATCTATCTCATTTTGCCTCTTCACCCACCCTTTCAACATTGATCAAAAACGTAAACATTACTTAAATAGAAAAAAACTCTCAGAAAAAGATTCTTCTTGGAATATTTCCACATACACAAACTATTAAAACAGAATGTCCCTCTGTGCAATGAACATGTAAACAACCTTTTTCTTCTTTATTCATTTACTCATCGAGTGCTCTAAGTCCTCCTCCCGCCACTACTTACCTGTATCTCTCAAATAGCGCCCCGTCCAAGCTTTCGGCACATTTGCTATTTGAGGCCCTTCGAGGCATTGTCGGGTACGTTCAACACCCATATTTATTTTATATTTCAATATATTTGCAGTTTTATCTCTCATTCGCAGATTCATTCTACAAATATTGTTGTTCTGTCTCGATTACACTTAAAACATTTTTATATTCGAAATAATTTCAAATGTTTTCTAACATTAACAAATTTCAAATGTGTATAAACTTCTCAAACATTCCTGTTCATTGCATTCTTACATATCATTTATATTTTTGTATTTCGTTTTACTTTAAACTGGAGACTCCAACAAAGCTGGCGAAAATACTACCTAAATACATATTTTGACTAGTAGACAACACATCTTTCATTTATTCTTAAAGTCTACTCTATGTTCTAAACGATTGTTTCCAATATCTCCGTCTCGTCGAACGCAGTGCGCCCTCAAAGAGAGATTTTAAACTGTTATTTCCAAGTTCACTCTTTCACGTACTTCGCATACTCTCCAAATTAACCTATCAATTCGAGAATTCATTTTGAAAATTTGGGGTATTTTGGAATGAAATTTTGCTGTAAGGTTATATTAATAATGAATTCTTTCATTACAATAAATTTGTTGTTCACATATAGAGATATCCCAGGAATATTATTATACCAGAAGGTTTCTGTACTGTTAGAAATATGGCAATGTTCAATAGTGTGAACATAAAGATATATAAAACAGTAATGATAAAATTAAATATATTTCAAATAATAAAGTTTGTGACGTTCAACATACAACAATTCATATAAAAATGTAATACGAAAAGATAAACGTAAAGCGAATGTAACAAATAACTTACTTTTTAAATCAAGACGTATATTGTTAATAATCTAATACAAATAATACGCGAAGAGACGGTCAAATCTAAAGTGTCTCCAAAATGACTGTTTCATAAACATAATTTTTGAATACGTGACAAAATATCAAATACAGGACTATCCTGTACAATCCGGATAACTTTCTGTTAGGAAACGTGATTAGATAAGTAAAAATATTTTCGTGCAAGAACTTACACGGTATCAGCACAATCTGTAGCACGCCTAGACTTACTTAATATTTATACATAAACCTGATCTGGTTCATTTACGAAAGCTTGCAGAGCACGACAAAATGAAAATTTACTAAAAGAGATAAATTACACCAAAACAATATGAAACAAAAAATATAATTCCTTCTAACATGAAGATATTTTATTATATTTGTGCACAACAATGGACTACTAAAAAATATATTCAACAATTTTTAAAAACTTGCCACCAATTAGAAAAAAATCTATTCCAATTTCTTACATAAATAGAAACGTTATATGGTGCGCAGCTGTACATCAATGTACCGGTAGCTCTCAATGGGTTTATAAAAACGTTTAACGTATTAATGATATAGAATAATACGATAGTCACCAGTAACTTCTGATAAAAATCAAATATCTAGATATAGGGTTCATATTCATCCAAAATTTATTATCTAATAAAGCACAATGTTCCTGAACAAAGGAGTCAATAAAATAAAACAAAAAAACCGGTAATATACAGTGTTTTATTCTCAGAAAAAAAGGAAGTCTGAAAATGCAATTTATTATTGTCAAACTTTAAAATTAAAATCAATATTTGTCCCCAGCGATGGGGGGACATTTTTTTAATGTTTCAATAGCATAACCCTAACGCATACAAACACTTAAGAACACAACTGATCACAAACGCAGGAAAAAGATGAAATCGAGCTTAATGACAAAAAATAATTTACTCATAGATGTTGCCAGAGGTTCTCTCCNGTTGCACAATATACCACGGGAGCGAAATGTTCCAATTTCATTTCAGAGCACTCACAATCTCTTTCCTTGATGGTAAAAAAGTCCTCGTCGAATAAATGCATGAATAGACCTTGTTGCTGGATGAAGTCACGAAATGTGGAGAAGAATCCCAACAATGTGAGGGGGGTTCTACGAACACTTACGAATATGTTTCTTCTGGAAGCATCAGAACGATGTTTCAATAACTTCAACAAACAATCAGGGAATACTTTCAGAGCATTATCGTCTAATTCAATGTGTTCTAGATGAGAGCACAGAGATAATTTCTGAGGTAGTGATGTAAATTTATTAGAAGTTAACGTTATGCTTACGATAGAACAGGATCTTGAGGAAGGATCAAAGTTTTCATCGCGTTTCTTGCAGCTGCAACATTCACTAGACGAAACATTTCTGACAAATCAAGTTCTACAAGATTATTATTCGTAATACTTAGCTCAGTAATGTCCACACAATTTCGAAGCTCAATTGGTAACACTGATAATTTATTGTAACCTAAGTCCAATTTGTTCAATAAGCATCGTACACTTGGAAGTATCACATGAGACAGATAATTATTAGAAGCATCCACAGGGATGAGAATTTCAATTGAAGACAGATCCAATAACGAAAGATTATTATGACGATCACTTGGCGAAGNCACACTTTTGAAGCTCCATTGGTAACATTGATAATTTATTGTATTCTAAGTCTAATATCTCCAATGAGCATAGTGCACTTGGAAGTACCAAATTAGACAGAGAATTATTAGAAGCAAACACGTCGACGAGGTTTTTCATTGTCGACAGATCCAATGACACAAGATTATTGTAACGAACACTTAGCTTGTAAAGGTTCTCACACTTTTGAAGCTCCATTGGTAACATTGATAATTTATTGTATTCTAAGTCTAATATCTCCAATGAGCATAGTGCACTTGGAAGTACCAAATTAGACAGAGAATTATTAGAAGCAAACACGTCGACGAGGTTTTTCATTGTCGACAGATCCAATGACACAAGATTATTGTAACGAACACTTAGCTTGTAAAGGTTCTCACACTTTTGAAGCTCCATTGGTAACATTGATAATTTATTGTATTCTAAGTCTAATATCTCCAATGAGCATAGTGCACTTGGAAGTATCAATTTAGACAGAGAATTATTAGAAGCATCCACATCGATGAGAATTTCCATTGAAGACAGATCTAATAACGAAAGATTATTATGATGAACACTTAGCGAAATAAGGTTTATACACTTGTGAATTTCCGTTGGTAAAAGTGATAATTTATTGGAATCTAAGTCTAATCTCCGCAATGAGCATCGTTCACTTGGAAGTATCAAACGAGACAGAGAATTATTAGTAGCATCGACATCGATGAGAATTTCCATTGAAGACAGATCTAATAACGAATGATTATTATGATGAACACTTAGCGAAATAAGGTTTATACACTTGTGAATTTCCGTTGGTAAGAGTGATAATTTATTGGAATCTAAGTCTAATATCTCCAATGAGCATCGTTCACTTGGAAGTATCAAATTAGACAGAGAATTATTAGAAGCATACACTTCGACGAGGTTTTTCATTGTAGACAGATCCAATGACACAACATTATTGTAACGAACACTTAGCTTGTAAAGGTTCTCACACTTTTGAAGCTCCATTGGTAACATTGATAATTTATTGTATTCTAAGTCTAATATCTCCAATGAGCATAGTGCACTTGGAAGTATGAAATTAGACAGAGAATTATTAGAAGCATCCACAACGATGAGAATTTCCATTGAAGACAGATCTAATAACGAAAGATTATTATGATGAACACTTAGCAAAATAAGGTTTATACACTTGTGAATTTCCGTTGGTAAGAGTGATAATTTATTGGAATCTAAGACTAATATCTCCAATGAGCATCGCTCACTTGGAAGTATTAAATTAGACAGAGAATTATTAGAAGCTAACACGCCGACGAGGTTTTTCATTGCCGACAGATCCAATGACAGAAGATTATTGTAACGAACACTTAGTTTGTGAAGGTTCTCACACTTTTGAAGCTCCATTGGTAACATTGATAATTTATTGTATTTTAAGTCTAATATCTCCAATGAGCATAGTCCACTTGGAAGTATTAAATTAGACAGAGAATTTTTAGAAGCATACACTTCGACGAGGTTTTTCATTGTCGACAGATCCAATGACACAAGATTATTGTAACGAACACTTAGTTGGTAAAGGTTCTCACACTTTTGAAGCTCTATTGGTAACATTGATAATTTATTGGAATCTAAGTCTAATATCTCCAATGAGCATCGTTCACTTGGAAGTATCAAATGAGACAGAGAATTATTATAAGCATACACTTTGACAAGGTTTTTCATTGCCGACAGATCCAATGACAGAAGATTATTATGATGAACATATAGCTCAGTAAGGTTCACACACTTGTCAATTTCCGTTGGTAAGAGTGATAATTTATTGGAATGTAAGTGTAATTCCCGCAATGAGCATCGTTCACTTGGAAGTATCAAATGAGACAGAGAATTATTAGAAGCACGCACATGGGTGAGAATTTCCATTGAAGACAGGTTCAGTATTGTAAGATGATTGAATGAAATGTCTAGTACTTGGAGATGATTCTTCCACGGAGAGACGTTGACGGACGAAAAGTTGTTTCCTTCAATGCTGAGATAGATCCCAGTCCAATCTTCAAGTCCATTTAATGATGTTAGATTGTTGTCATCTGCATATATTTTTGCATTTCTATTTCTTTGCATAAATTCTTTCGGGAAGTTTAATTCTTTTAATTTGTTTTTACTTACGTCTATTATACTAGATGCACTTTCACAATTTAAATGACTTTGAAGAGTCTCATGCAACGAAGTAAGATTCATGCGACTGCAATCAAGTTCCTTAGAAAAACATATACACAACCATTGTCCAGATACACTTCCATGAAGATCTACAAACACCAAACAAAGCACCATCACAACAATTACCGCCATCTTGAAGCGTAAGCAGAAGAGAACAGACTGAACTCAACTACTGACATCGTTGACAAGATTTGGCGTTTTATATCTTCTTCTACTGCAACGTTATCAAAGTGAAAACAGGAAACTCGCTAAAAGCATTTACTCTCCGATATCATTCCAAGTAAGATACGAAAATGTGTGTCAATAACTCTTTGATAATTTCTATATCGTCGGGTAATATTTATTTATTTCTTAAAATAGCAATCCATTAATTCTAATTCATATTTTCACATAACATATTTTTATGTTCAATATAGAACTTTTCTCTAATTACCAAAACTGTTTCTTTAATTAAGATAAATATCACAAGTAAAGTAGTTAAGAAACAATTCAAAACACATGACATAGGACAATTGATTGAGAAGAATTAATTTTATTATTGAGAAAAGTGTAAGGAATTCCTGCAAATCTAAGTAGAACGAGATTTTAAACGCCGTCGAGATTTTAAAAATAATTCTAAAATCGTAATGACGTACAAAATAATTAAAAAGTCATGAAATTTCTCTAAAAACCACAAGATATTTTACTTGTTTTTCTACATGAAACTAGCGATCCACAAAACGGTGATTTAAATCGAACAAGCTGTTCCATAAATTCTCCAACTATTGTCGACTGCTAACGGTATATTGATGTCTGCATTTAGTAACATTGAAAAATGCAGTTGTAATATCAGGAAACAGAAATTACATTTCCTGAAAAATTTTAAGTGTTATAAACCTTTATAAAAAAAAATTCTTGTGTAAGAGGATACTTTTTAAAGTAACTTTGTCATTGACGTCAACTTTTGTTTGCGTAAGCGGAAGGCAGATGAAACGTAGTTACATTGCAAACAATAAATAACCGAGTTGCTAAATAAAGGCAATTTTACAGGTTACATACAATTTCAATACAAGAACACAAGTTGACATTGGAAAGAGAAACTATAGTTTAAGTTTTACATCGCTGAAAGAGGTGTGAAAGAAAATGACGCCTTTTCTTCCATTTCCTCAATCCGCAGGATGTGTAAATACGTGCAGATCTCTTGCTCTTAAAGGTAAATAAGAGATGGAGTTCAGGGTTATTTCTCATATTATTTGGATGTGAAATAACAATGATATGAAGGTATCACACAACATAAATAGTACACTGTGTAAAGTATATAGAAAGTGATAAACAATAGAACATCTCATTTAGAATATTAATCATAAAATAATAATACCAATACTTAATGATTAATGGCACATACTAATTTTATAATAAAGGTTTTCTCGAGATATATTGATATATTTACAAATAGAGATAATAAATTAACATGGTTTCTGTAGAAATAAGTCTACATTGAAAATACAGAAAATAATGGTCACTGTTGGTACTATTGTCTCTGTAATGAATAAATGGACGCACATGGCTATGACTGTAGAAACCAAGGACACTAATCAAAAGAGGGGAAACGTTTTCAGTTGGGGGTGGGGTTCGCCATGTACAAAGACATCGTCATTTGGGAAGAACGTATTCGTCATCAGGAACGTCAGTCTATGATTTTCGAACAAATTCAACTCGTTTAACAAGATCCGATTTCCTTAATCCTATTAGTGTATTCTAACAAAATTTACTATATCACTGTTTATAATTAATTTTTCCTTACGTAATGAAGTTTGTCACTTCATGTTATACTCCTGTCTATTTCTTTTAGTTTTGTGTAGAATGGTTAGTATAAAAATAACAACTTCTGCAAAATTATTACCATTTTTTTCATTATTTAAATATCTTCACAATGAAACTCCTATTTAAATAAAAATGAATATATATAACTAGTAATATTGAAAAAATAAAAATAAATGCTGTTCATAATTTAATCAATTAGTAATAAATGCATAAAAAAGTAACTCAACTTGAAATAAGATATATTGAAAATTGTGTCTTTAATCTGCTAAGGATTTCAAAATAAATAAGAAAAAAATAAATTTATTGTAAAAATAAAAGCAATACAAACTGCGCATGACCACGTGGAGGACTATAAACTAATTTACTCTCCGGAAGCAAGCAAGGGACCATCCCTTCCATTCCGATCAAGAGCCCTAAGGCAGAGGCGGATTCAAAACAATTAAGCAATCATTCCTAGATCAGATAAAAAGTTGGCTGCGAGTTATAATACTAATAGAATGTCAATATGTTTGAAATTTAACGCAAAAAATTAGCATGTACAAATTATTATCGAACTATACATTATTCTGAGTATAGTGTTTAAAAGCAAAAGAATTGAAATAACACTAAATTCACGATTTATTGTTTAAATAAACACGTCCCTAGACGAAGCCAAGAAAACCTGTATAAGAAATCCGCCTCCACCCGTAAGAAAAACGGAGAAAAACCCGGGCCAGGATGGGGCTACAGAATTAATGTACACAACCGTGCCAAAGTTGAGTACACATAAAACTAAATTAATGTAAGACATACTGCAACATAATCTTGCAAGGAGATAGTGTTTTAAATTGTTATATGTTATTTAAAAAGTACTACAGCAATTGCGTGATAAAGTACATGACGGATTTAACTTTTATTAAAATCAATAAATTCTTTTACATTGTTGAAGCACAGTTGCAGAAGGTAGTTTTTAACCACGAATTTGTAGAGATTCAATTTCATAATGTCTTTTATATTCTTGGGCAGGAAATTATATATCAAGATTCCTGAATTATAAGGTCCTTTTTCGCAAAGAGTTGTTGACAGCCTAGGGCGTTCAATATTATTACTATTGCGTGTATAGTGTTCGTGAACGAGACTGTTTCGAATAAAGCAAGGGTGGCACTTCAGTAATTCGGTCTTAACAAACACGACCGTTTCATAAATATGAATGCAGGGAAGTGTTCAGATATTTAATTCATTGAATAAAGATTGCAATAAATTTATTTAAGATCTAACATAAACTCAAAAAAAAAAATGCATGGATCATTTGTGATACCAGGGAACGGAAACGAGAAAATGCAATTTACGAACTCAGTGCGAAACATTGTTCAACAAATTCTTATAATTTTCTGCACACCCTATATCGAGGTAAACTGGTGCACCTCGTGCAATCGTTTGTGGAAGTTAGATTAAGAGCTTGCATAACGTGGGTGCTTCCAAGCGTGAACGTCACATTTACGACGCTAAGCCCGTAACGTATCTTACTTATGTACTCTTCTGTATTTTGGCCATGAGGTTCAGACGATGAGACCTGTCCACACACCTAACCATTACTTGGGTGAGAGAATTGGGATAAGGATATGTATGGACGCCAGGGAATTTCAAAACCGAACAGACGTTTATTTGGAATAGCTGACGGAAACCCCAGTTGAAAACTTCATCTAGATCGGTTGAGCAGGTTCGAACCTCTGCGGGATCAAGGAAGCCGAGACGCTACCTTTAGACCATCGCCATCAGAAACCATGTACATAGAAGCAACGCATATGGAGATAACTTAGAGTAATCGACGCCTCTTTCCATAGCGTATCTTCGACACAAATTCTACTAAAAGTTGTAAACCCAAACAAACTACTTGTACGCAAGCGTACGGTTGTTTGTACGTGTACTGTGAGTACACCAGTTGCGTGTTCATACGTCACACGCAACCAACAAATATCTTGCATATCAACATAACCTCAAATCCAGACCAGAATCCGACATGATCTCTCTCACTTGTGTACCACTAACATCGTACGCACACAGACGAGTTGTAACGTACTACGCTAGCAGTACCACCAACAGGTAATGATAAGATACCTAAGAGGACAGTAAACGCACTGCAGATAGAGATATACAACAAATCCTATCTACTACGAAATTACATTTACATAACACAATTACGATATTTTTGCCACTCGAAGAAACGTATACGAGAAAGTAGGTGAAATAGTTTAACTATGTGGTGATTTAGTTTTTACTTTTCCTCGAGAATAAGATATTTGTTAGTAATTTTCCCATAAAAATAATCTCTCTCGAGAATACTTCCTTATGAATGTGCCGAACTACAGATTTGACATTTACTTTCAGGAAAAGAATTTGAATAGACGAAAAATATTTATAGATTTTCGAAGCCAAATGT
>NNCF01131768.1:0-14048 GCA_002313205.1 Laupala kohalensis | reverse complement strand
ACGTCGATTCCATTTCTCGTGAGTCACAAACTCTTTGCGAAAAAAAAAATATATTTCATTATAATGTCCAATCCCTTTCAAACAAATTGACAGACATTGAAATTTTGGTACACGAAAGTCGATACGATGTGCTATGCCTCACAGAGCATTGGCTTTCAACTAACAACACCAACGATACTGCTATTTCTAATTATTATTTAGCAAGTTCTTACTGTCAGCAAAATTCTAAAGGCAAAATCCCCATGAAGGTACGTGTATCTACGTTCGTAATGATATTTTATCTTTTCCACTGACAGGCTACGAGACTCTGCGTAGATAGTGTGATAGGAATTNGATAGTGTGTTCGAAATTTCTGCAGTTGAACTGACCGACACCGGTATTGTTGTTTTGTGTATTTATAGACCTCCTCAATCAGATCTTGACATATTTTTTCGGAACTTTGAAATTGTTTTTAAACATATCACACATAAATCTACTAAATCTATTCTTATATGTGGCGATTTCAACATCGATTTCCTGAGTACATTCGACTCTGCACATTCACCAGTTAATNAATCGATTCAAGAATCTTATCGACTCCTTCAACCTTATTACTACGATAAACGACCCTACTCGCCTCTCCGGCTCATCTCAAACATTGCTAGATCAAATTATAGTCAACAATGGAATATCGTATCTCTCTGAAGTGTTTATCTCCGGATACAGCGATCACCTTGCTCAAGTGTTGACTATTATTAATAAATTAAAACCGCTTAAATGCCTTTACTAATTTACAAGAGAGTTTAATGACATAAATAAATCCATATTTATAAATTATTTGCGTGAAGAAACATGGAAAGATGTTTACAATTGCCAAAACACCGACGACAAATTCAATGTATTTATCTCAATATTCCTAAAACATTACAACTCTAGCTTTCCCATAAAACGCAAGTTAATTAACACAAAGAAATACAATAGATGGATCACCCAAGGGATAAGGATTTCTTCAAAAAACAAACGCCGTTTATATTATCTTTCAAAACGCTATAACCAACCACCCGAATTCCATAATTATTTTCGTAAATATAAGACTATTCTCCGAAAAGTAGTCTATGCAGCTAAAGTAATGGAAAACAACAGACATATACTAAAATCGAACAACCGGATGAAAGCCATGTGGAATATTGTTAACAATTACACGTCAACTTCAGAAAGCCGCGAAGAAAATGTTTCTTTTTTAAACGATGGCCAAATCGTAACAAATCCTCAGGAAATTGCAAATTTGTTTAATTCTCACTTCTCAGAAGTTGGTAAAATAACCAACTCAATATATCCAAATCAATGTCCTCAAATTATATCCACCCACATACCCAATTCTATGTTCACTTCCGAAACTAACGCCAGTGAAGTCATGGGAATCATCAGCTCCTTAAAAAACAAATTTTCACGAGGCATAGATGATATACCTGAGTTTATTGTTAAATCTTCGTCCCACGCTATATTAAATCCACTCGTAAATATTTTTAATAGTTCTTTATCGGAAGGGGTGTTTCCCAATATATTTAAGAGAGCTAAAGTGAAACCTTTACACAAGAAAGGAAACAAACTTAATATTGGAAATTACCGACCAATATCTCTACTACCCACTTTCTCAAAAATCCTAGAAAAATTGTTCTATAAGCGTCTTCTAGATTTTTTATCAAAATATAACATTCTCTCTGACGATCAACACGGTTTTAGGAAATCCTTTTCCACTACAAGCGCCATATTTTCCTTCTTAAACGATGTTACCACATCTCTAGAC
The DNA here is from genome assembly GCA_002313205.1 of Laupala kohalensis. Lineage (NCBI taxonomy): Eukaryota > Metazoa > Arthropoda > Insecta > Orthoptera > Trigonidiidae > Laupala > Laupala kohalensis. Next base: position 12,262 of record NNCF01131768.1, on the reverse strand, counting down.
AGTGGAGAAAATCCTCAGGGTGTTTTTCTTGACTTATCCAAAGCATTCGATGTCATCGATCACGGAATTCTCCTTACCAAATTGCATTCTTTAGGCATTCGTGGACTTCCACATCAATGGCTAACTTCTTATTTAAAAGATAGATATCATCAGGTAGAAATATCCTATACTAAAAATAAAATACTTGACCGTTGTCTTTCAGAAACAAATCTACTTCCTTGCGGAGTACCCCAAGGATCAATTCTCGGCCCTATACTCTTTTTATTGTATGTGAACGACATGTCATCATCCACATCAGATTGCAAAATGGTTCTTTTTGCTGATGACACTAATTTACTATGTAAACACGCCAATGCTCAAAAAGTTTTGTCTAACCTTTCGACTTGGTTCCATGCAAATCGTCTCATTGTAAACACTGACAAAACAGTGTCTATGTCATTTCACAATAGTATCACAAAATCTTTACCCCAGGTTTCTCTTTCTAAAACGGAACACAATTAAAAACTGTTACGAATACACAATTCTTAGGTCTCCATGTTCAAGACAACTTCAAATGGTATTGTCACGTTGACAATCTTAATTCACAATTAAGCATTCCGAAACTTAGTTAACGCAGTTAGTCCACGTATTTCCCGTTGCGTATATTTTGCAAACGTTTACTCCCATTTACGTTACGGCATTACCTTCTGGGGTAATTCCGGTCAGAGTATTCAAACTTTCAGAATTCAGAAGAGGATAGTTCGGATAATTTGTAAATCTCACCCCCGAAACTCTTGTAAACCTTTATTCAAGGAATTAAATATCTTAACACTTCCCTGCATTTATATTTATGAAACGGTCGTGTTTGTTAAGACCGAATTACTGAAGTGCCACCCTTGCTTTATACGAAACAGTCTCGTTCACGAACACTATACACGCAATAGTAGTAATATTCATCGCCCTAGAGTGTCAACCACTCTTTGCCAAAAGGGACCATACCATTCGGGAATCGTTCTATATAATTCCCTGCCCAAGAATATAAAAGATATTATGAAATTGAATATCTTCAAATCCGCGGTTAAAAACTACCTCCTGCACCAGTGCTTCTACACTGTAAAAGAATTTATTGATTTTAATAAAAGTTAAATCCGTCTTGTACTTTATCACGCCATTGCCGTAGCACTTTTTAAATAACTTATAACAATTTCAAAAACTATTTTATAGCATGATTGTGTTGCCGTATGGCTCATATTAATTTAGTTTTATTTGTACACAACTTTGGCACGGTTGTGTACAAAAATTCTGTAGCCCCATCCTGGCCCGGGTTTTTCTCCGGTTTTGCCTTCGGGTAGAGGAGGATTTCTTATACAGGTTCTCTAGGCTTTGTCTAGAAGCGTGTTTATTGTAACAATAAATCGTGAATTTAGTGTTTTTTCCAATCTTATGTTTTTTAAACACTATACTCAGAATAATCTATAGTTCGATAATAACTTGAACATGTAAATCTACAAACATATTTGCGTTAAATTACAAACATATTGACATTATATATGTATTAAAACTCACAGCTAACTTTTTATCCAATCTAAGAACTTTTGCTAAAAATTTTGAATCCGCCTCTGCCTTAGGGTCCTTGATCGGAATTGATGGGATGGTCCCTTGCTTGCTTCCGGAGAGTAAATTAGTTTATTGTCCTCCACGTGGTCATACGCAGTTTGAACTGGTTTTTTTTGACAATAAATTTATTTTTATTATTATTATTATTAATATATAACATACAACCTCCAGCAGGAAAAACATTACAACATAGGCACATAAGGGGTACCATAGGGCGGGAATAAAAAATTGGAACGTAAGATTACACTTCCTTAGTGTAGATATAGATTTTTCATAAATATATTAAATAAAAGTTGGGTAATTATAAAAACTAACTTAGATGTCTCTTAACGTATGCTTAAATAATTAATAATTTTGTGTAACATTCTATAATAATTGTCTTTGTAGAAAATTAATTATTATATATATTAAGGTTAACTTCTACTTTGGCTATGTAAAATTTACCCTGTGAAATGTATTTAATATTACTCTGCGTTTGATATATGTATGTGTAGAATTCATTTTTATCACAACTATTGTTTGGATTATGATTTGCCGTACATCTTTGTGGTTCTACAAATTATTTTCTGATTCTACAGGTTATGTAAGCTTGCTTTACAATATTAATACTAGTGGTGTAACTGTCCAAGTTCTAACCTCGGGCAAAATGTAGCTTAGGGTCATTTAGTAGCCATAGTTTAACTTTTTTTAAAATTATACCTAGCTTAGAAACTATATTTTATGAATTTTACAGTAAAAAATAAATATTATAGTAACGGTATAGTAGTTTCATTCAAGAATATTTACATTTTGAATTTACAGGTTTGAAAACCTTCTGAATTGTTAATAAGAAATGACAAAAAGTTACTTAAATTATAAAAAATTGTATCTAAAAAATAAGTTGGTCGATTAGTTATGACTAGATTATGTAAATAAAAGTTTTTTTATCATCATAATTATTTTGTTTCATTAATATAGTATTCTTTTCAAACAGATAAAAACCATAAAGAAGGCCTCTTTATCGCTTTCAGTGGGAGACTCCAACCAATGTCTGTGATATTTCAATGTACAGAGCCACTGATTAATACTTTTCCTTTAAACTTGAACCTACCGGTATGCCTTCTTGGACCCTTCTTATAGTTTGTAACTTATTGATTGCAGTTTATTGGAGTTATTTATGTAATGTTAATATTGGCAAATGGCAATAAAATAACATATTTAATGACAAATTAAGGCTAACTTATTTAATGACAATTTTTGTACAAACAGATTTAGTAAAGGTAGATCGGCAACAATGCCCAAATACATTTTAACATATCTGACATACCATTCAATCAACACACTCTTTTTTACAGTGCTAACGATTGAAAATGAAATAATTAATACAACACGCAAAATGAAATATTCAGTTGGAGGTTGAGATAGACTACATGATAGTGTACTGAAGCTGGCAGCTCCTTGCAATAGAAAACCCACTGCCTAAAATAAATAATGCATTTACAGTTGGAAGATGACTAAGTAAACTTAAGTGTGCTGAAATAAGCCCAATTTTTAAGAATTTGGCTAAGCACCCAATGAGAAAGTATAGACCTAAAGCATAAATCCCTACTTTAGTCAAGGTTTTTGACAAAATTACCTTTAAAAAATACTTTTACTTAATACAAATTGATGAGTTCCGGATAGTTCAGATTTCGGAAAAATAAAATTACCATTGATGCATTAGCTTGGAGTAGTAAATTTGTTTATTTGCGTCTCTGCAGAAGGATTACGATCTTAGTGGCTTTCTTCTATCTGCAAGAAAGAATCCAGAAGTAAGAGTAAATGGAATGTATATTTAATCAAAAAAAGTGTGAACTGTAGTTTCTTAGAGATCCATTACTCGATCACATCTTCTTCTTCTTCCGCACATCAATTATTTATTATTAACTTTTCAGGAAATAGTTGTTTATGCAGATGATACTGCTGTTCCAGTCTGCGGCCAATGCAAGAATGAACTTGGACTGCTTCTGAGTACCAAGCTAAACAATATTTTCTTGTGGTTTTATCAAAAGAAATTAGTTCTAAACATTAAAAAAATCAATGTGTGTCACATTTCGCTGCTAATCAGATTCCTTACCAGCTCAAATATAAATTGGGATTATTGAAAGCAGTTTACAAAGAACGGAAACTTGTAAATATCTGGGTAAAACATATGGCCAGAATATAAAATGGGATGATCACACAAAGTGTTACAAAGAATTGTAAAAACCAAAGTATCACAACTTTATCTTCTATAAATTGAAGAAAATAGTAGCAACGAGACAACTAATTCAGATTTACTATGGTTTTTTTAAAATAGAATTGCTACTTATGGAATATATGATTCAGAACTCATGCCACTGCTTTGATTTCAGAATTAATGATTAAATATAATAGATAACAATACTTTAGAATATAGCAAAATATTAAATATTACACAGGTTTTTGCTCTCATTTTGATAACTGTTCAATATATGTATCAGAAGCTTTTTGGAAAATAAAATGCAAAACACAATATAAAAGAATATTGCTCTCCCAATTCATGGTTTAAAAATCAGACATAGATGCTACAGATATTACTCAGTGAAATACTTTAATATACTACCGAATGAGATAAAATCACTTTTACAAAATTGTCCGAAAGTAAACTGATATCTGAAACTAGAGAAGTTGATTTAACTTTATAAAGAAATAGATTAAAAATAAATAAATAAAATAAAAAATTAATTTAACTAATGCATACATCAATGACTATGTAATGTTAATTCTTATTACCTGTAATTCTTCATCAAATTGTGTGCGCTTCATGCAGAATATATTGCTAATGCTCCACAATTACCAAGTAACTATTATAGTTACTGCATTATTTTCTTTTTAGCAAGTTTTAGTATGCAGGTTATTTTGTACCAGACCTGCATACACGTATTTAAGTTACCTCTGTAGGGTTTTGCTTTGTAAAACTATCAGGTTTATTAACAAGAAATTTAGTCCTAACATAATATTAATAAGATGACACACAATTCCACATTAGATTGAAGTGGTTTGCAAGATTTAATCTATAAATGAAGACTTTGTGCTTCAGATAAGTAGTCAATAAGGAATTATTAGAATAAAACTTTCATTTGGCATCTCGTAGTACTTTATTAATATATTTGTCAAGAGCTCCTTTAATCCAGTAGCAGTCATACACAGAAACTCACAATGCCGCTGTACGGCAACCAAAACATGGTTTATGAAAAGTTTGACCAATATTTGCTTAAAAGTACTCTTGCCAAATAAGAGAATAAATTGAGACAGAAGAAAATATTTCTGTACTGGGAAATTCTCACATTCTAATTTCTATAAACTAAAATTGTTCTTGTAGTCAATAAGACATATTATGATCTAGCTGTGGGCAACACATATGGTCTCCCATTGTATTTATCATTTAAAACAGGACTAGGCTGGAAGACACAAATAAATCAATATTAAGTCCCAGTAAGATGCTTAGTTTCCAATCCTAGGAATCTTATTGACAATGGCAATATGAACACTACACTCATAAGACAAATATAGTTCAGAAATAATATGACCCAATATATTTATAATACAAACATATAATAACATAATTTAATTTATCTAAAATTTAAAAAAATACATTTCAATCATCGTTAGGAAAATTGACACAACTTGGGATCCATGGGCTCACGCTCATTAGTTTTTAGTATGTTATTTTATTTATTAGTGTTAAGAGTAAATATATTTTTGTTCTTAAAAAATGAGGTCATTTTATTTGTCAATAATTATATGTACAGACAAAATACACTAAAACAATTTAGAATTGTATTCGATTAAATTTTAAAAACCTTTGTAATATTTTTAAAGTAAAATAAGTTTGGATCAAAAATAACAAAATATATTTGAGTACTGTAGTTGTTAAGGCTACTATCATATTCGAATCTGCAGGTGTTTTTTTGTTTTTGTTTTTTGTCAGAGGTATTTCCATATAAATATAGATACATTTTTGCAAGAGAATACAAAATGACAAGTATAACAATATAAATTTTCATAATGTTCCTGAAAAAGTGTAATGTACAAATATAATAATNTCATATTCGAATCTGCAGGTGTTTTTTTGTTTTTGTTTTTTGTCAGAGGTATTTCCATATAAATATAGATACATTTTTGCAAGAGAATACAAAATGACAAGTATAACAATATAAATTTTCATAATGTTCCTGCAAAAGTGTAATGTACAAATATAAACAAATCAATGAAAGAAAATTTAGGAAAGAAATTAATATGGATTATGCTACTGGCCTACCATTTCCTTTTTATAAGAGAGTTTTCAAAGACCAATAAGTGTAATTCATATGGACGAAGGGGTAAGATACAAATTGGGATCTAAAATTTCCATTTTCTACTGAGTAGTCTCTTTTAATACAAACAGTGGATTCTTGTTGCCGATCTATAATTGCAGTTTCTGCTTTAGAGTCAACAGTTAATTTTTCAGCCATGACGTAAGGCTAGTAAGGATTTCTCTTCACTGGTCTAGTCACTATATCAGGTAAGTAAATGTACGTGTGACGTAAAGCAAAGAACAGGTGTTTCTTTAGAATGGTGAGAGAGAATAAGCCACCATTTTACATGGACATAAACTATCGGGATGTGCAGCAACAACTTCAGCTTTCAAAAGGTTAACTACAGTTAGTGAGACTCGTCCATTATAATATAACATAACTGCCATTCAGTTCCAAATAACATTACTTTGCACATCTGAGGCGTCTTTTGTTGAGCAGATGCCTAAATATCTACTTTTAATTGAAGAAAGGTGATATAATTTGTGAGTGAAAAAAACAGCATTCTTTATGAGGACCAGCAAAAATATCATTGACAATATTCTTCAGAATTAAGTTTTAGTAAGGAGTATTTGAGTTGGTTTCAGTAGATTGGTTGATTTTTTTATTTGTCTATAATTTACTGTCAGTTGTCTTGCAGTAATTTCGGTTTTGCATCTGTGTTTCTTTTTGAGAATCATTTTGTAGTGAATCAATTTATTTATTTATTTATATTTTTTGTGATTGAAATATCAAAAATTTGCATCATGCCTGTTCGCGTATATTGGTCATAACTTCGTAAATAATTATTTGCTCACGCTAAGTCCTTTCCAGAAACTCCTCTAATATCATAAAATAAGAAAAAAAAACGTAAACTGAAGCTAAGTCTAAATTATTGCTAGTTACTAAGTAAATTTGTTACTATTTCAAATTTGGGACAAAAGTAATATCACAACACTACAATTAATGTGTTTTAGCAACATTAATTTGAAGCTGTACTAAACAAGAGATAACCTGAATATTACCCTTATGAACGTGGATCTTGTCTGCAGAAAGTGTATGTCCACACAAGAGATGATTTTAGTTTCAATGTAGTCTTAAAATTGCAATTTATAGGCTAGGAAACAGGCGATTACCCGTCAACACAAGAAGTTTTATACCAATCTCAATAAATATATATTTGATGTATAATTTTACAGCTTACCTCCTTTTGTCTGGTAACAGAAGTAATGAAGTAGATTGATGAATATACTTGTATCAACTTCATTAACCATTGATAATATTTTGCTGTCAGTGTTAATATAACTTTGTAATTTCTTTTAATGTTGTAGTTAGTAAATATATTAGTTTTGATATTATATTGGTTATGATATTATGTGATATAGCTTGCACATTGCATAGAATGTCCACGGAAGTGTTTAATGACTTTCCGAGAACAGCTGAAATAGTGTTGTAAATCATATAATTTATTTTATCTCACATGTAATACTTCGGGAGAGATTTATTAAATCTTATTTAACAATATAAATAACCAGATATTTATAGGAACCAGATATTTTGCTCTGCGACTTCAAACTGTGCACTTTCTGAAAAATGAGTCTAACCTTTTAGCATTTTAACACTTTTTGTTGAGTTCTCTATTTGTATCTTTCATCTTTACAGAGTTTGTAGGTTTCATCAAAAAGAGTTTAACTTAGATTGTACTTAATATAGTTTTTTTGATGGGTTGCGCATAGTTTTCACCTTATTTAGAAACAATATTAAAGAAATAGTATATACTTTACTGTTGCTTTAGGATTATTTATTTTACATTACTCTTATGATAAATTTTTCTTGGATACTGTCCAATTTTTTGTTTATATAATTCCATACAAAATAAGCATTATCACTGTGAAAGTTTGTTAAATTTAATTCAAATTTAATTTTAGCATCTTTTATTACAATATCTTTGATTTTCATGTAGTTCTTGTAATCTCATTTTAGTGTTTCATTGTTTGCATTTTTTCCAAATGCCATATCAACTTTATTTTTTTAAACAAACTTACGACTTTTAATGTTACTCAACATTTCCTGGGTTTAATATTGGTTTTATTTTCTCAATTATAATTGACTTATTTAGAAATTTGTATCTTTTACTATCTAATGACTCACAGGCAGCAGTTGCATTAGATTGACAAAATATTAAAATCAATTCATTTCATAAACAAATAGCACGTTTAATTGTGTTGTTAAAATGATTTATGTCATCAGTAAATTTGTGAAATAAAACAAGATTTAAGAAGGAAATACACTTTATTGCAAATCACAGTATATAAAATGTAAGAAATATATTCGCTTGTTATTTATCCAGTATTTAAAAACTACCTGCTCGTTTTGGTAGAGAAAAAAAATAATTTCAGAGTAGTATAGTGAATCGCAGAATCGAACGGCGCCAGACGTGGCGTTAAACAAATCGAAGAAGTACCGCGCGTCAATTTCTCTGCTTTGAAGCCATGTCGACATTGATATTAAAAATACAACATTTAAACGAACTTGATCGAAGAATCGTGGATTCCTTCCAAGAAAATAAAGTTAAAATAATTTATATTGAAATGTTGTAGTAAGATCAATGCATCTCGACATTACTCTCTTTGATCCGAATATTAATTTTAACAACAACATTTCCTCGCCACCACTTTCATATTTACGTCAAAAATTATTGTAGTTTCCGTATAAACAGCAAGAATACAAGTGAGCGTTGAAACGTGATGCCTCATACGGAATTCCGACTGTCCCCAAACAAAAACTAGAGAAGACTTTCTCACAATTTTCCACTGTTTAAGAAATACAGGAAGATTCGATCACTCGGTTGATGGCAGAAACGGACCACGAATTAAGGAAAGACTGCTCCAAATCAACTTACGATTCCGCACCAGCAATGTATCGACGCGCGAGGTATCTATTTTGTACAAATAATAATGTAAACTGAAAATACATTTCGTCTCGTTACTTATTTTAAATATTTTAGTCACATTTTGTATTAGGCGAATTGTTTACAACACCGACGTATATATTTTAAAATTTGGGCAATTTTTTTATTCACAAGCTAGACATTTAAATTCTTTATAGAAACTTGCGGAAAGATAGGACTTTAGTGAATTACCATTAAAAAGCCTATTTTAATATTTAAAAATCGACTTTCTTCTCGTTATTTCTAATCAAAGAAACCCGAGAAATTGAATTCCTTGTATAATAAAAACAAAAAAGAAAAAAAAATACAAATCCCAACAAACCCTACACGTGCGGTAGGACGGCGGAGTCCCTGCAAGGAGATGGGGTACGACATGCTTGTTTGCCTCTATCTTCTCAAAGTGAACTAACTTCGTTGCATTGCCTTTTACTCATGCACAGCAAGAGCATGCCCACTTACGACGCATTTGACATGCTATCCATTCTTTATTAGAGTCTAAAAACAAACATTCTATATCTGTGGTTCTTTAAGTACATGTTTGACTTTATTTCCCGAATGCTTTTACATATAACATTTTCAGGTCAAAGTCTCCTTATACTCAACATATTAGATAGCCTTGTAGCCAGAATGAATTCGTACATGTCTTTTCAAAGTACCCTTCTCAGAAAAAGAAGTTTTACACACACCACAAGAGAATGGCTTCTCTCCTGTGTGAGTTCGTACATGTCTGTTTAGATTACCCTTATTAGAAAACGATGCTTTACACATTTTACAGGAATATGGCTTTTCTCCAGTATGAGTCCTCATGTGAACCACCAGATGACTCTTAACAATGAATGATGCTTTACATAAATCACAAGAAAAAGGCTTCTCTCCTGTGTGAGTTCTCATGTGCACTATCAGAAGATTCTTAACAATGAAAGATGCTTTACATAAATCACAAGAAAAAGGCTTCTCACCTGTGTGAGTTCTTGCGTGGCATATGAGTGCACCCTTACGAGAAAAAGACGCTTTGCATATATCACAAGAGAAAGGCTTCTCTCCTGTGTGAGTTCGCTGGTGTGTTACGAGAGTATATTTTTCAGCAAAAGATGCTCGACAAACATCACAACAAAAAAGTTTCTCGCCATTGTGAGTTCGAAAATGTCTTCGTAGATTGCTCATACAAGTGAAACTTGCTTTACAGGCTTTACATGTAATTGATTTCTTCACAGAGCGAGTACACAAATGTTCTCTGAGATGCTGCTTCTTACGAAAGCGCTTATCGCAGATATAACACGAAAAAGAATTCTCGCTTAGGTGTAGATTTGTCACTCGCTTAAGACATTTACCTTCAGCAACATGCGGATGAATACTGTTACATGATAACCCTTTCTCTATTGAAGGATTGCATTTTCCCTCGTGGTTCTCTTCACGGCTACAAACTGAAACACATCTCTCAGATCCCAACGTTTCCGGTTCTTCTAAAATATCGCTCAACTGCTTTTCCTCTTCAGTATCCGATAAGTACGACTTTCCTCTAAAAGCTGAAAAAGGAACGAAGCAAAATAAATTTAATAAATTTTTATGTAAATGATATTTCGACGATTTCCTATGAGAGTGCAACCACGAATTGTAACTGACTCGATAGCACAACACGTTAAAATGGTGATTTCTTTAAAAGATTTACGAGAAAACAAAAGTACTCCTTTATTGCAATTGCACATCAATATTTACACAACTCGAAGAAAAAGAGTAAAATACAAAACAGCCAAATGTTATTTGTGCAAAAAAAAAAAACACTTATTACGAAGCATGTAGGTAAAAGTATAGGAAAAAAGAATGTTTACACAAATTACGGCAATATAATAAGGATTTGGTGAAGAAAGGTTAGAGTGAAGGTGGGCAGCAAGATGACTGTACTTTAATAAAGATGCCACACTGAAAGGAGTTCTGGCCCTAAGATTAAAACACGCACACAAGTAGTCCTCTGACTCTGCACAGTAGACGTTTTAACATGTGGATAGTTCCATTACAAGCAACTATCAGATTTATTTAGATATTTAGACCGTTAGAAACAAAAAGTTAAATAATGTAAATCCTACAAAAAGTTAAAAGTTCATGAACTTCTCTATCTTGCAATATTATTAGATTACATGCTCATACAGAATTATGAGTGTGTAAATGTTTTGTCAAGTCATGTTCTTAATTCTTATTTTTTGTGAATGGATGAAATTTTAAAAATCCCTTCAAATTTTCTAACTTTCAATGTGACTGTACCTGGTTCATACAGAAATATAAGAAATTTAAGGAAAGAAAAATCTTTAATATTATACTATTCTGAAGACCCAAAAGAAATATGTGAGGATACAGTTGAAAATTGCATCACTCAGCACATTTATCATGCATGAAAACGTTAATTTCATTTTAAATTGTTATGAAAAACTCTTATTCATAATAATTAATTTTTAGTAAAATACAAAGAATAAAAATATCCGTGTTTTTGAAGTTACTTCCAATATTAAATACTTGAAATGTTTTTTAAATTGTTCTTAGGTAAAAATTAGTGAAGACAAGAGTCAAAATTATTAACATAGTCGATTATTTTACTTTTAATATTATTAAGATATAACATTTACCACAGCTTGTCGGAAATATAAAATTTAAAAAAATACTACTATTATTCCTAATGATAGTTTTACTAAAATTTAAGAAACAAAAAAAAATATATATATATGTGCCAGTCTGCTACTCTTTTAGCAAGGAACTTGAATTAGCATTTGGTTTCCTTGGTACAAGTGCACAGTGATCACATTTGTTATCGAGTTTTCAAATAGCCTAACATGATTTTACCATCCTTTATCCAATCCCATATTTTACTATTTGAGTTTTTATAATAGATCCCTGATTTCTAATTGATATGGAAAGTAAAACGAAAATCGCAGGAAAATACATTTATATAATTGGTTTTTGTAATATTGTTTTGCATATACACAAGTGAAAAATTTGGTTTTATAAATTAACATTAAATATTTTAAATCTCAAATGTTTCAAATAGTGTGCTCACTTTGCAGTTTTTGCCCATATGTTGACTTTATTATTTCTACAAAATGAACAAATGCCCATTAAATCAAGCTATTTCTATATTCAAGAAAAAGAAATTTCAATAATAACCACACACAAATATAAAGAAAATAACACTGTTTTTTCACCTTTAAAGGAAGACATCGTCTGGTATGATTAGTTCATAGCCAGTGACTGAACTCTATATATTTGGTTCAAAATTAAATTGTCTTTGAAAATCTCTTTTGAGGAAAAATAAAGGGTTATTGAGAGCCATTGTATACAAAAGATACCTGTCTGCTTTATCACAGAATCCACTGAAGCATTAAGTCTGCGAACAGGAATAATACCTGTAGATCTA
>NNCF01131767.1:0-24030 GCA_002313205.1 Laupala kohalensis | reverse complement strand
GAGTTATAATACTAATAGAATGTCAATATGTTTGTAATTTTAAGCAAAAAATTACATGTAAGTTATTATCGAACTATAGATTATTCTGAGTATAGTGCTTAAAAATTGAAATAACACTAAATAACACAAGACAAAGCCTAGAGAACCTGTATGATAAATCCGCCTCTACCCGAAGGAAAACCGGAGAAAAACCCGGGCCAGGATGGGAAAAACCCGGGCCAGGATGGATAAATTATAATATTAATAATTTAACAAGGATGTGTTTAAAAATAAATTACATTTCAATAACTTACATCTGACTTCTCCTCTCAGGATGTATGACTTTGCCTACGTCATCTAACATGCTTGAAATATTTTCCTTTTTCAAATTATTTTTTTCCTTCAGTTCTTTCAATTCTTTCAAACTTTCCTCCATTTTCGTAAGATTTCTCCTATTCTCACCCTCGATCTTACTCGCAAGAATAGTGTCGCTAGAAATTAAAAGAAATATATATATATTTATTCCATATTTGAATATTACTTCCTATAAGCATGTATGTATACAGTCGGCAGTCATTCGTGACGTAAAAAGTATGCAGCCATTTTGTCTCTTGAGATAACATGTAACACAATGCCGCCGGAAATGAAGTGAGATATGTGTTTGAAACTCGGTAATAATAATTTATATGAATATATATTAATCTTTTTTCTTTTTCAACATATTGTCACTATTATAATAAATATTAAATTATTTTTTTATATTCATATAAATTATTAATATATTAAATATTGTATTTAATATATTCATATACATATTAATTAATATATTTATTTCATCATATATGTATATTTATTATATATATATTTATATTTATTATATATTAATCCTTCTTTTCATCTTATAGACAAAATTATAATGAATATTAATAATTTATATTCATTATAAATTACTACATATACATATTAATTAATATATATATTTCATCATATATTTATATTTATTATATATTAATCTATCTTTTCATCTTATAGACAAAATTATAATGAATATTAATAATTTATATTCATTATAAATTATTACATATACATATGAATATATTCTTTCATGTAAATTATTAATGCGTTTCAAATCAACATTTTGTACGAGTTTTAAGAGGTTTGTTTCCTTCTACGGATGTATGAAAATGATAGCGAAAAAAAAATTCATATCTCACATCCTGGTGGAGGGGAGGTGTGAGGTAGCTTGAGCGCGCATGCCACACCCGATGTAATGAACATACAGTCTTAGTAGGCGCTGTGAGAACTACAAATGCATGTGAGTATACTATAAAATTTTTTTAGAAGTGATAAAAAAAATTATTATTTCATATCCTTCATACAACAGAACATTTTCAAACATTAGACATTGTCTTGAGAACTAATATACAAGAAAGAAGAAGAAAAAAATATTTTTTACTTACATGTAGGTCTGTGCCATGTTGAAAATATTGTTTGAAGATAAATAGAGAACAATATGGGTGTGTGTTCACGGTATATATAAGACATCCATTAGCACACAATCACATGGAAAAACCAAATGTATGATTAAAAACAGAATTCTGGTCGCTCACATCCGTTAAAACATACGCAATCACATGGAAAAACCAAATATATCGATTAAAAACAGGATATTGGTTACTTACATCCGTAAAAGGAGACGTGGAATTTCCTTTCAAACACTATTTATGTCGTGTGGTTAACCATTCTTTTCCTTTTTTTGTAGATTGGAAGTGAAAAAGTTATACACAGGATAAACTTTATCAAAAGCCGTGGTTGTGTGTAAATCCCCAGGGGATACGCCCTTCCTTCAAATACGGAAGAACTTTACCAAAAGGCGTAAATCCCCGAGCGGATGGACTTCCTTCAAAAACGGAAATGATAAACATTTTTTTTGCGAAAAATGACAATATAAGCCGTGCCCACTTTCATATCAGAATAGAAAATACTGGTCGCTTCTCATGGTAAGTTTTTCTGATGCATATATAACTTTTTTTATAAACTATATTGTTTTAGATAATGATTGGAAAACAAATAATCAAACATTGATGGATAAACTATTGCTATGGATTTTTTTCCATTGTAACATATTTCTGGATTTTTTTTCATTTTATTAAGATTATTGATTTTGTGAAAGTTAGTCATGTATTTCATCATTCAGCTTAATCCAATTATTTCATGTTTATGTTTTTTTAGATAAATAATACATGAGAGCTGTCCTATTCGCATATCATTGATTTTGGATTAATAATACATGAGAGCAGTCCTATTCCCATATCAAGAGAAAATAATGGCTTCTTCTCATGGTAAGTTTATTTCTGACGCATATATCTCTTTTTTTATAAACTATATTGTTTTAGATAATGATTGGAAAAAAAAATCAACCATCGAAGGAATTTTTTCGTTCTAATCATAAATCTTGTCATCTCTCGGATATTTTTTTCATTTTATTAAGCAACACTTCTATATAATACAGAAGTAGTCTGTGAATTGATAAACTGCTATGTCAATTGTGAAATATCATCTAGAAAGATTATTGATTTAGTGAAAAAAAAAGCTAATTGTGTATTTTTAGTTTAATAATTCAATATTTATTTTATTATACAATAGTGTGACAAAATTTCATTCATTAAATTTTTTCGAGTTAGGCTTGATATTTTTTCCCTTCAAATTGCTATCTTGGAAACTGGTCCTCCGTCTTCCGTGACATCTAGTAGAGGAATTTTTTTTCCCCAGAACATAAGTTATCCAATATCTTAACACACAGCCTCTATATTTGAATTGTTTAACATTGATCTCAAACGCAGGTGTGTTACTAGTTTTTTTAGATTTTTAATCTGAGCAAAACATAATTATACAGTCTTATCAGTTATATTTTAATTTGTATTTAAGCTTGTGTTTGAAAAAAAATGAAGCATTCATTATTTTATAGAATTTAATTAATATATGTATATAATTTTACATTGAAATAATACAACTTTAGAATGAACTGATCAAGTAGAGAAAAAACACATATTTTTTGAGAGCGAATGTAATAGTAAATTTTTATTATCTGTCATCAATTATGCTTTTTTACTAAATATGCAAAGGTAGTTTACTAAAATAATGATACTATTATTCTTGAAAACATAATATATATATTTTTTCGGTTAATAGAGAGTGTTATTATTATACAAAAATCACGCTTACATCCTGAAATGAAAACCAAATATTTTTGCCTTCTTTATTATCATACTATCACTTTCAAGAATATTATGCGTTAAATGAGATAGAATTAGAAAATAACTCCAAGGTATTCATGATTCTATTGTTTTCATACGGTGGTGTACGTTCATGAAACAATATTAATCTCTTTCATTTATTTGTAGATGATATTTATATTTTTTTCGCCGCGTACACTCCTCATTTAGATCAATATTTTTTCCCATAAAAATATTATTTACATTCAAAACTAAACTAATGCTTTTATTCATGTTCTATTCTAAAACATGTCATTATATTTTTTTTTTCAGAAGAAAAATGTTGTGTGCTTGGTGCACCATCTTGTGGAAGTCCAATGGAGAACGAGGTAGGCCAGACGTCGACTGGGTGTCCTTTGCTTGTGTGGACAGAACGATCAACATCGTTTCAGAAGCGTGTCATACGTGGTAGTATTAAAAACACTATCGATATTCAAGATCCTTTGGTGTTTTTGGAAGAGTGTCAAGCAGCGTTTGTGGGTGCAACGCAGCAATTACACAAGAATACCCCCTACAAAGTAACAGCATGTTTAGAATGTGACTTTATGATTGAGAAACCGTGTGCGGAAGAAAGTTTACAACTTTCAAAAATTTTCCTCTCCTCCCCAGTCCATGTGTTGCATTCTTTTGATAGAGATGTCTTCTTTCAACATAAAATCATTGAGCCAATTCTATCTCGTTTTGATGATTTTAGTGATAGGGATTCTGGAAAAGCTTTAAAACAAATCATTGGCCTGCATCTTGATTTCCATTGTATAGACCATGTAGGTTCACGCTATGAAGTTTTACCTTCACCTTTTAATAATGCAAAGAAAGGGATTGTTAACGTAAAAAATAGCGATCATTATTGTTTTATATGGTCCATTGCTGCAATGTTATGTCATCGTACACGTTCTCCCATTACACATTGTAATCGCACAACGCATTATAAAGACACGTTTCATACACTCATGAACACGTTACAATTAAACAATATTGTTTTTCCAATGAAAGTTTCTCAAATAAAACAATTTGAAAATCAAAATCCAGAGTATTCATGTCATGTTCATCAATTGATATGGATGTCAACACACAAAAAATGGGTTGTTAATCAAATTTATTATTCAAGTGCTGTAAAAAAATTTCATACCAATCTTTTGTTATATAAACAACATTATTGTTGGATCAAGGACATGAGTCGAACATTAGGCTCTCAACTTTCAAAAGATGGTCATCGTACTTTTCATTGTGACACCTGTTTGCGAATTTTTCGAAAGAAGGCATTATTTGATACGCATCTCTGTCATGAGCCGCGTATCCTTTTTCCAAAAGGACGAGATGTGATGATGCAATTTACAAATTATAGTCGTCAGCAGCGTATGCCTCTTGTTATTTATTGTGATTTTGAAGCGTTTACCCAAACAATGGATACGTGTCAGCCATCTCTTGATGCGCCATTTTCAAATGCTTACCAACATCATGTACCTTTTGCTGTTGGAATGAATGNTTTGCTGTTGGAATGAATGTGGTTTCTACTTTTGATAGCATGCCTAGTGGCTACAGAGCGTTTCGGGGTGAAGATGTAGCGTGTCAATTGTTGCATGCACTCGTTGATCTAGCACATGAATATACGAGATGTATGGAGCATCCAATCCCTATCGTAATGTCTCCGGATGATGTACTCGATTTCGAGAGCGCCACAGTGTGTCATATCTGCGGGAAAACATTATTTGACGATAGAGTAAAAGATCACGACCACTTCACAGGGCGCTATCGCGGCGCGGCACATAGTGTTTGTAATATGGTGTATCAAGTACCACACGCTATTCCTATATTTATGCATAATGCGGCATCTTATGATTCTCATTTTATTCTTCGTGCTATCGGAAAAGATGCAACTCTTCAGCAATATAAACTTAGCATTATCCCCCAAAACCATGAACGCTTTCTTTGCATTTCCATGCGTGTAGGAAAAGTGACACTTCGGTTTCTAGACTCTTTTAAATTTATGTCGAGCTCATTAGATAGTTTATCGCGTATGCTGCGTCCATCTGATTTACAGCATGTACGTTCGCATTTTCCAGAGCAACATCTTTTTGATTTGGCATGTAGGAAGGGTGTTTATCCCTATGATTATGTTAACAAAGCATCTGTCCTCCAAGAAACGCGATTACCATCACAGGATATGTTTTTTAATCGTCTTTCGGGTCAACATATTAGTAATGAGGATTATGCGCATGCGCAACGTGTTTGGCATGCATTCGGAATGCGAACCCTTTCGGACTATACTGAATTGTATATGAAAATTGATGTCCTTCTGCTCAGTGATATTTTTTAATCCTTTCGTACACTATGTATGCATGTGTATAAGCTTGATCCCGCCCATTATATTACAACACCATCACTTGCATGGGATGCTATGTTGAAAAGGACAGAAGTACGATTGGAATTGCTTACCAATGAGGAGATGCTTCTGTTTTTTGAAAAAGGTCTTCGCGGTGGACTCGTGCAAGTTAGTGGGAGGCATGCTAAGGCAAATAATCGATTTATGGGTGATATGTATCATCCCGAAGAGAAGGATTGTTATATTCAGTATGTAGATTGTAATAATCTTTATGGTCAGGCAATGACACAAGCTTTACCTACGGGTGGTTTCCAATGGGTGACAGACATTTCGAACTTTTGTATAACAGATGCGTTAAAGGAGGAAACTCGTGGTTATATGTTAGAAGTGGATCTTGATATTCCTGAACATTGTCATGATATGCTTTCTGATCTTCCTCTCTGTCCTGAAACACATATACCACCCCATCCTGACAGTCGTCAAAAGAAACTTCTTGCAACACTTCTACCCAAACGACACTATGTCATTCACATTCATAATTTACAGCAGGCGATCTCTCTGGGTTACAAGCTTATTCACATTCATAGAATTATCTCTTTTGATCAATCACCCTTTCTTCTACCCTATGTTGAACTCAACACGGCATTGCGGACAAATGCTTCTTCTGAGTTTGAAAAAAATTTCTATAAACTCATGGTGAATGCTATTTATGGAAAATCGTGTGAAAACGTACGAAAGCATCGTCGCATTTATCTTGTGTCGCAATTGGAAGGGCGGTGTGGTGCACGGAAACTTATAAACGACGCAAATTTTGTGTGTACTCGTCCAATTGAAGGTGATCTTATGACAGTGGAATTGAGTAAAACAGAGGTGAAGATGAATAAGCCTGTATATGTTGGGTGTTCCATATTAGAACTTTCTAAATATCATATGTATGACTTCTATTATACATTTCTTAAACAACAATTCTCAGATATGCGCCTCTTATATTTAGATACAGATTCATATATCTTTTCCACTTCCAAAAATGTATATGATGTTATGAAATTATGTCCTTCATACTATGATACCTCTATGTTTGAGCGCTGCAATCCTTTTGATATCTTTCCTTGCAACAAGAAAAAGTTGGGATTATTCAAAGATGAGTGTGGTGGAAATGTGTTGATTGAATTTGTAGGCCTCCGTCCTAAAATGTATGCCTTTCAGACACTCTCCGGCATGGACACATGTAAAGCGAAAGGTATTAAACGAAGCGTTGTTCAACACTATAAATTACAGTATTATAAAGATTGTTTATATAATAATACAGTGCGAATGGATATGCAACATTTTATTCGATCCAAAGCACACCATGTATATTCTTTTGAGCAACAGAAGCGATCTCTTCAGTGTTCTGATGATAAACGCTATTGGCTGGATAAGATAAATAGTTTACCTTGGGGACACTTTCGCATTGAAGAGGTATGAAGCATGGATAAGGTGGATGTCTATCAGTTGGCCTTTCAAATGATGCATAGCATGTTGGATGTGATTGAATGTGACTATCACAACATGCGAAAATCTTCCGCCTTCCTACGAGGGCGCATAAACAGTGTGCACACCTTTTGTATATATTTGTAAAGAATATATATATATATAAATATTTTTTTTAAACAACGCTGTCTTTTTTTCTCTCCCCTCCATTTTTTTCCTTCTTTCAGGACTGAATTTCATCATTCATTATTTAATATCAATAAATTACATTGTTTTTTGAAAGATGTCATCTTACATTTGAAAAGGTTTGTATGAATCTTTACTATTTGGGTGGCATACATCGTGTGCTCTCCAACCCTCTCCACCTCCCCTCATTTTCCCCCCACTCCTTCTTCTCATGTTAGGGTATGTTGATTTTTTTTGAAAATTAATTATGTAATATAAATAATTGAAAAACATTTATCTCCTCCCCTCCTTCCCCTCCTCATGTCCTATCATCATTTACCTCCCACCCATTCTTCTGAAAATGAATTATGTAGCATAAATAAACACTATTTTATTTTTGATATAAATCATATGACCCCTCCCTCCCATCAGTCATTTGCCCTCACCCCATCCCCTTCTTTAAATATTAGGGTGTGCTGAATTTTTTTTGAAAATGAATTGTGATACAAAAATAATGGATATACATCATATACCCCCCCACCTCCTCTCACATGATCTAAATCATATGCTCTCTCCATACCCCCCACCCCCATTTCCCTCAACACCTCTACCTCTCCAAACCCTTCTTCTGATGTCTTTTTTTAGAAAATGAATTATGTCACATAAATATTGGATATACCCCCACCCCTCCCACGTGACATCCTTTACCCACACCCCTACTCTTTCTTTTCTGAAAATGAATAGTGTGACATAAACATAGAATCTTCACCCGCGCCCTCATACCTAGCCCCCCGCCATCCATTGATTTAAATCCATAGCTGTATCGATGAACAATCGGTTTTTTTCTATACTATTGATTTGCTATACATCATATACTTCAACCATAAAACTCCTCCACCCCCTCAGCATCCTTTACCCCCACCCCTTCTTCTGATGGCTCTTTTTGAAAATGAATTATGTTACATCACAACAGGATATAACCTATACAGCCACCCCCACCCTTCTTCTGATGACGTTTACTCTTCCACCCCCCCACTCGTCCTCTGCTATAGCATGTAGCTTGGCTCACATAGTAAATCATATGTGCTCTAGCAGCCTACCGCTTCACACCTCTTCTATAGCATTATTTTTCAGGATAAATTCCCCCTCCACTCCCCCTCTGCATCACATGACGTCATCATCCCCCACCTCTGCTCTTGCGTACCATTGCATCATCCCACTCTAATCTATTACATAACATTGCATCATCATCATCCCCCCTCCTCTGCTATTGCCTAACATTGCATCATCCTCTTGCATCATCCTGGGGAAAACCCACAAGGTCATGGGGAAAACCCAGCAACATTGCATCATCCTGGGTAAAACCCACAAGGCCACCCACAACCTGCTTTCCCTCACCACAACATCCGGTGCTACGCTCTTATCTCACCGCAACATCCGGTGATACGGTCTTATCTGACCGCAACATCCGGTGATAAGCTCTTATCAAAACCACATCCTGTTTTTAAGGTCAACCGCAATTTCCGGCCCCATGTTATTTAAATAGGTGTCAGTGGCCTCGTTATGGTACAAATACCTACTATCTTCGAACGCGTAAAAATGTGAAATATATTTCGATTCATTTATTTATTTGTTTAATATTATTTAATGAAACTTAATATTTCATAAAATTATTTATGTGGAATTTCTTCTTCCACACATTAATGTTCTGTATTACATTTTAATTTCAGTTTTACTACAAAAGGTGAAAAAATTAACCCGATAAGATTTAGGAGTATATTCTTTAATTTTGGAGATCATACTTCTGAAATATTAATTAATTTTACTCAAATCTTTTAATAAATACGAGAGTTGTCAAACTGAACTTTTGTATGGTGCATATCGATGTAAGTAAATGTTAAGTTACAGTAAGTATGCTGTGAGTTTTACAAATGTAAATGCATATTTGGATACAAATTGAAAGAATGTTAAAAGATAAAATTAAATTGTAGACTTATATTAGAGATTTACTTTTTAGATTAATGTGTTCTGCGTTTTGTATTCCATTATTACCAAATCATAATTATCAATCATTTCCGCTTGTAACTAATGGTAGGAGAGAGAATAAAATACTGTTCACGACATTTTTTGCCTTCATTTGTATTATTCAATGTTCTCGTGTAAGAAGATTTTCTCGTTGTTCAAAGTAATGAAATATTTCTCATTTTAAAGTCTTAATAACGATTTTCGTGCATGGTTTATTATTGTATTACATGTATAGTATCTTTCGGTATCGTTGCCTTCTTAGGTTTCCATTTTAGAAGGCAGCTACTGATTTTATCAGATATGTATCGATTTCACACTTTTCTTAACATTCTACAAACATATTATCAAAGAAATGTATGTTAATTAAGATATCTGTTACTGTAAGAAAGGATTGATATGGTAATGTACAAATATCACAATATTCCAATTTGATTATTCGAAATAAGAATGAAGAGAAATAATTTATCAATAATATTTCAGTGTAAAAATGTACAGGGATATGTAAAATCAAAATTATATAGCAATTGCAAGTATCATCTTGTTGATCATGTTTCTTTAATCAGAATCAAATCAAACACTGTATAGGTTCTGCCTTGTATTCAAAGACTTGTCACTAGCTTCATCCTATCAAATAGCTGTTTATCTTGAAACCTCATTTTTAGAACCACATTGAAACCTCTAAATCAATGTTTTCCATACGAGGTATCCTAATTTATATATCCTTCGCACAATCAATTATTTTACTAGAAAATGAGGAAAATGTTGGAATATGCGTCGGACGTTTTACTGCTAATTACTTCAGTAAAAAATGAATCTTGTGTATCAAAATCGACGAAAAAACACTTTCATCCAATGTATCAGTTGAAAGAACTCCTCATTTTGAAAGTGTTCTATCGAATGTTTTCCGAAGTTTTCATCTTGCAAATTATACCACTGAAATTCTATCAAGACGTTCAATGATAAATATGATGGAGGAATCCCAACCCAGTAATCGAGAGGGCTTCGTTACTTTCTCTGAAACTCAGGCATGTACAAAATCAGTGATTTTTACTGTCTCATACATTCCGTGTAGTAAATGATGAAATGTAAAATTAGTTTTCTTTAAACTAGATTCAATGTTTTGTTGAGGGAACGTGTGCAAAATACATTGTAATACTTCTAGAATCGCACTGATTCTCGGCTTCCAAAAGTCTGGGGGAAATGAGTAACGATCGTTGTTTATGAAAAAAGCTTCATTTTTGAGCATTCAGCCTTTGTCATCAAATCGGTCTTGGTCCATAACAACAGACCGCCTCTTCACCGCAGAACTGAGCCGACGTGGTTTTGTAAATTCTCCGTAGTTGCAGCTACCCGCTTCGAAGTGGAACTGCCCTGGGACTACACCAGTCCCCACGGATGATGACATTACTCTCAAATGGGAGTCCTCGGAAAAAACTTTACCGTGTACAGCAAAATGTCATTCCTTTCAGACCTTACAGTTTTGTTTCTTACGGGGATCGAATGATCAACAGTAATTGCTCGAAGATCCCTGAACGTGTTCGAAATGTAGGGGAAACAGTATAAGTATAAGTCAGGGATTTTTGAGTGACCAACTATGTCAAGAGAGAATCGTGTTAGTCGTTTCTTAACGTTTGTAAAAGAGTTGGAACTGACAGCCGAGACTCCGCAAGAATTGTTGCTAGAGATAAGAAAGACACATTCCTGATTAATATGAAGAGTTTTCCCCTCCTAGAATTTTATTTTTCGTTTGAATGACGTCACTATTATTAACTATGTATCTGACAACTATTAATGTATGACTTTCGATAAAATCTTAACTTCTTAGATAGGCTTAAGATTTTACCGAAAGTCATGTTTTGACAGTAATTTTACATTAATTATGTGAAAAATAATTCGACGAGGCACAGATATAAATCCGGAATACTCCCTTGTCAACAACGCAAATGTAATTCTCAATCCGTATGCGCGATCATATGCATTAACGGTGGCGACTCCAATAAGAACGTGTCACTCAGGTCGTTTAAGAGAAACAGAGTTGACATCTATGGTCATAGAAGGATACAGGACTAGAGGGCATGTTTCGTAAGTACCAACCCGAACGAGAAGGGGCTTGTCGCACGAGTCTGACGGCACTGTCCGAAAGAGAAGAGCAATACTATACGGTTTGTTTTGAAGACTCTCAATAGGCTTTACTTTTTTCGTGTGAACAGTTATTGCTACCAACGCTGAACAGAATCGGAAAATAGTTTTGCGATCGCGCTACACCTGCTTAGTCAGTCGTTGGATGTGATTATGAACATTGTAAACGTGTTATTCAATAATATTTTTCAGTACTTTAAGTAGAAAGCTGAATTTTTATTCATGTGGAACAATCGTATGTAATTATTATTAATAATTTTAGTTATTTTGTGTACATTTTTCAACCTTAACAATGAATGTCGAAGTCGAAGGAAAATATCCATCTTCGGAAAGATATATTCTCTTACGCAGCCTAAACGGTTAGAAACAGACGACAATTATGAATGACAACATTGTTCACCCAATGAAAACTACAAAAAAAGTCGGGTACAGCGTATATTTATCTACAAAGGTATTATCGAAAAAACGTTATTAAAATAGAAGAATTAAAGTATTTAAATTTAAGAGAGTAATTTAAATAGGAAAAAGACCATTACTATCCAATTTTAATGGGTTCTATGTTTTGTGCACTTAACGGAGATTTAAATGTCTTTTAATTGTAAAATTGGACGAGTAGTTCAGATTTTATAAACGTGTTTAAGCAATGGTGCATCCACGCCGGCGCCGCCCTTGTCTTGCTTCGGATGCGAAAATTGGACCAACGAGTGGATTTGTTCTATTAGACACAACAGCCGGAAGTTTTCGCTTTTCTCTGATTGATGGAGGCGTTACAAAGCGGTAACATCGTGGAAACCAATCGAATGGTGTCAGGCTGGAAATCTAACGCGATACTGAGTACTGGAGTTAGATTCGTAGCCCTATATGAAACGTTGACCTTTTTGTGTTATCACACTTTAGTGTTGAAACTTGGCAAAATAATGCATTTTATATAAACCATTTTTCTCTCGAAACTTGTTTGATAAAAGCTGACACTAATTTTTTTTTCTCGTAGTTTACTGATTATCTTGAGACGACTAAATTCGTTCGTCAGTGGTTTCACTGCATCTTGTAGTCATTTGTTCATTACCAAAATAGAACTTCGGCTTCATCACGGCAGATCAAGGAGCACAAAGATATCAATTTCACTTTCAGCAAATTCAGTATTAGGGCCGTTTCACAGATTAAATATTTTTTCTCCTTTTTATGTCTGTTTCTTTATGCTCTTTCGATGACTGCGTCAATCCAGGGTTCTTTTAGAGGAGTCTCTTCTTCATCTATTCTCCATTTAGTGTTTCATCACTTTCCTCCCACTATGCCTGCCTTCCATTTCCACCCACGATCTAAAATTTGTACTATCACATGATTGACGCCTCCAATACGGTTCAATTCCCCTCGTCTAGACGTCACTCGTGATAGGTTATTTTAAGCGTAATTTCCTACGCATTAAGCTAATCTCTAAACTATATTTTTAACGTTTTTCGCTCTTCAACGGCGTCTCTCTCAACTGTCGTTTTCAAGCGTTTTTTACAACAAAGACGTAAGTTTTGTTTACCTCACGCCTCCAACGGCCCCTTACATTTTTCATTTGATGCTAATCTAGTAATATAAATAAATAAAATTAATATTCCTCCTAAAAATGTTAAAAATAGAATGTTTAAAAATCTTAATGAGAACGACAAAAAATTTAATAATATACATATTATGATGGTCTGAATAATAATAATTAAGGTAATTATTATTGGATGTGATTTTAAAATTAATATAAAATTTAAACTTAGGCTAATTGAAAAAATGAAAAGATATATAATTTCAGAAAAATTCAGAAAGTAGTTTATTATATTAATTATAATATTAATTTTGGAGATTAATGAAAAGGTATCTTTTTTCTGAAGTTCTAAAAGAGTTAATATTATCTTTGATTTACAAGACCAATATTTTTAATAAACTATTAAAACAACCTGATGATAAAACTATTAATTTCTTATTTTATTTTTTGATTTATTTTTTGTGTTTATGAATGTTTTCTTCTAAACGAAAATATTTGTTAATTTGTTTATTAAGTTTAGAATATATGGTATTATCGATCATTTAAAATAGTTTTTTGTTTAAGAAGAAGAATATTTGAAATGTATTTTTTGTTAATTTTTTTAGTATTTGTGGTTTGTGAAGGGGTTTTAGGTTTAAGAATTTTAGTGAATGTAGTTTGTTCTTTTGGTAATAATTATTTTCAATCTTTTAGAGTTCTTCGATGTTAAAAATTATTTTTATGGTATTGTTTTTAATTCCAATTTGTTTTTTGAAAAAGAATTATTGATTTATGGTTCAAGGGTATTTGTTTACTATAATAATGTTAATAATAAGAAATTTAATTGTTGGTATTAATTATGAATTTTTATCTTTAGGATTTGGTTGTGATATTTTATCTTATGGTTTGAATTTATGAAGAGTTTGAATTTGTTTATTAATAATTATGGCGAGAGTGAGAGTAAAAAAACATAATTATTTTAGAAATGTAGTTTTAATTTTATTAATTTTATTAATTTGTACATTTTCTAGTTTAAATTTAATGTCTTTTTATTTTTATTTTTGAAGGTAGATTAATTCCTACATTATTATTAATTTTAGGTTGAGGTTATCAGCCTGAACGAATTCAGGCTGAAATTTATTTATTATTTTACACATTATTTGCTTTGGTACCATTATTGGTTGGGTTAATATGATTAAATAAAAATTTAGGATTAATGATGTTATTTAATTGTGAAGGATTTGAAGTAGTAAATTATCTTATTATATTTTGTATTGATTTTTGCTTTTTTAGTTAAAATGCCTATATATTTAGTACATTTATGACTTTCCAAAGCTCATGTTGATTAATAGAATTTCAGGTTCAATAGTATTAGCTAGAGTTTTATTAAAGTTAGGAGGTTATGGATTATTAGGGTTAGTTAAATTAATATTGATAATTTCAATAAAGGTGGGATTTATTTGAATTTCTATTAGTTTAGTAGGAAATATTATTACTAGATTAATATGTTTATGTAATTACACATAAAATCTTTAATTGCTTATTTTTCTGTTGCTCATATAGGAATAGTTTTACAAGGATTTTGTACTTTAAATAGATGAGGATTATGAATGAGATATTTAATAATAATTAGACATGGATCATTCATCTGGTTTATTTTGTTTATCTAATATTATATATAAACGAGTTGGGAGATGTAGAATTATTATTAATAAGGGAATAATTAATTTAATACCTAGGATAACTTAATGATGATTTTTATTATGAGCATCAAATATGAGAGCTCCTCCCTCATTAAATTTATTAGCTGAAATTGGATTAATTAATAGAATTATGTCTTGAAGTGAACATTCAATATTAATTTTAATATTGGTTTCTTTTTTTAGAGCTACTTATAGAATTTATTTATTTTCATATACTCAGCACAGAAAATTCTGTTCTGGTATTTTTAAATTAATTGGGAGTGTTCATCGAGAATATATATTATAAATAAATAAATTTATTGTCAAAAAACAGTACAAACTGCAAATAACCACATGGAGGACAATAAACTAATTTACTCTCCAGAAGCAAGCAAGGGACCATCCCATCAATTCCGATCAAGGGCCCTAAGGCAGAGGCGAATTCAATATTACATTGAGTTCTTATATTACATTATTAATATTACATTGAGTTCTTTTAAATGTTTTAATAATAAAAAGAAATTATTTTGTTATTTGAATTTAACTTAATTAGTTTATAAAACAATTGATTTGTGGAATCAAAGGAATAATTAATGTTTATATATTAAGTTATTTTAATTAAAAAATCTTGTTATTGTTTTTCTTCCATTTTTTAATTTTTGCTATTTCTTTATTTGTATTTGAAATAAAATTTGGATTAAAAGATTTAGTTGTATTTTTAGAATGAGAAATTATTAATTTGAATTCTTCTAGAATTTGTTTTTCTATATTATTAGATTTTAAATCATTATGTTTTATAAGATTTGTTTTATTTATTTCTATTTTGTAGAAATTTATATATAAGTGGTGATTTTAATATTGATCCATTTATTATTTTAGTAGCAATATTTGTATTTTCTATAATATTTTTAATTATTAGACCTAATTTAATAAGAATTTTATTAGGATGGGATGGTTTAGGTTTAGTATCTTATTGTTTAGAAATTAATTATCAGAATGTAAAATCTTATAGAGCGGGTATATTAACAATTTTAAGAAATCGAGTGGGGGATGTGACTTTATTATTATCAATTGCTTGAATGTTTAATTTTGGAAGATGACATTATTTATTTTATTATTATAATTTAAACTGAGTAGCTGAATTTAAGATTATTGGAATTTTAATTATTTTGGTAGCTATAACAGGAAGAGCACTTTTTCTTCATGACTTCCAGCTGCAATAGCTGCTCCTACTCTAGTTTCGGCTTTAGTACATTCATCTACGTTAGTAACTGCTGGTGTTTATTTAATGACTCGTTTCAGAAATTTATTATATATAATAAATTTAAATGGATTTTTATCAGAAAATTTATTTGTTTCAGAAATTTATTATATATAATAAATTTGAATGGATTTTTATTGTTTATTGGATATTTAACAATATTTATGGCTGGAATTGGGGTCAATTTTGAATTTGATTTTTAAAAAATTATTGCTTTATCTACATTAAGACAATTAGGTTTTATAATTTTGACTATTGGACTAGGAATACCAAATTTAGCAGTTTTTCATTTATTAAATCAGGCCTTATTTAAAGCTTTACTTTTTATATGTGCTGGGGTTATCATTCATAACTTGAATAATTTACAGCATATTCAAGGAATGGGTTGTTTAATTAATCAGATACCGTTTATTTCTATTTTTTTTAATTTTTCTAATTTAGCTTTATGTGGTATACCTTTTTTAACTGGATTTTATTCAAAGGATTTAATTTTAGAAATTGCATTGATAATTTTTATGAATAAATTTATATTTTTTATATGTGTTGGTTTCACTGTATGTTATACATTCCATTTTATTTATTATTTAATAAGAATAAAATTTAATTATTATTGTTATCATTCTTTAAATGATGAAAGTTGAGAATTTATTTTTACCAGAATAATAATAGTAGTATTTTCAAGTTTTAGGAGTAGGTTTTTAGGTTGATTTTTGTTAGAAATTCCTGAAGTAATTATATTATCATTTATAATAAAATTTTTAGTGTTATTTATTAGATTAGTTGGGGGTTGAATAGGATTTGAATTAAGAAATTTTTTTATATTTATAAATTCAAATTATTTACATAATAAGAATGTAGTAAATTTTTGGGGTGAAATATGGTATATGCCATATTTATCAACTTATTTTATTAATTATTATCTATTAAAAGTGGGTATAATAAAAATAAAATCAGCGAATATAGGTTGATTAGAAGAATATGGAGATCAAGGAATATGAAAGTATCTATATAATTTATCTATTTTTAATCAAAATATTCACGAAAATAATTTTAAAACTTATTTAATTACATTTTTTATTTGGATCATATTAATAACTTATTTTATTTTCAATCAAATATAATTATTCATGTAAGAATTTGTGTATTTAATAGCTTATAAATAAGAGCATAATTGAAGATGTTAAGGAAATGAAATGTTTTTGAAATATTTTAATTAAAACCAAAATAGAGGTATATTATTGTTAATAATAGAATTGAAATTAATTTTCCAATTAAGGAAACAAATATGTTATAGAAATTAGCTTCTAACTGTTTTTTAGCGGTTCAATTCTGCTATCGTTTTAGTTTATATAGTTTAATTAAAACATTATATTTTCATTGTAAAAATAATTTATTTAATTTATAAATAAGGGTTCATTAACCTTTTTTCAGGTCGAAACTGAATACATGAATTATAGCATATGTTTCTTATTTAAGGTTAATTGAAAATCCAATACTTTTTAAATGTAAATTAAATGTTATAATTAACTATAACCCTATTTTACTCATACAAGAGCTCCTTCATTTCATTCATAATATAATCCTAATAATAAAATTAATAAAAAGAAAAAAGATGTTAATACTCAAACAATAATGTTTGAATAATTAAAAATAATGAAAATTGGTCAAATTAATGCAATTTCTACATCAACAATTTTAAAAATTATAGCAATTAGAAAAAATTGAAGTGAGAAAGGGGTTCGTGCTGAACTTTTTGGATCAAATCCACATTCAAAAGGAGAATTTGTTTCTCGATCAAGAATTGATTTTTTAGATAAAATTCTTGAAATTAATACTAAAATTATAGAAATAATTAAAGTTGCAATACATATAAATGTTAAATTTAATATTAATTAATTTCAATGAAATTCAGTCTATTTAATTGGAAATTAAATGTACTAATATACTAATTAATTATCTACCTCATCAATAAATTGAAATATAAAGAAATAGTCATACAATATCAACAAAATGTCAATATCAAGCTGCAGCTTCAAATCCAAAATGATGTGTAGATGGAAAATGATTTAGTAAATGTCGAAATAAACATACTGTTAAAAAAATTGTTCCAATAATTACATGTAATCCATGGAAACCTGTTGTAACAAGGAAAACAGAACCATATACTGCATCAGAAATTGTAAAAGGTGCTAGAATATACTCATAAGCTTGAAAAATAGAACAATAAATTCCTAAGATGGTAGTTAAAATTAATGCTTGTCTTGTTTAAGAAAAATTATAATGAATTATTCTGTGATGAGCTCAAGTTACTGTAATTCCAGATGCTAAAAAGATTCTAGTATTTAATAAAGGAATATGTAAAGGATTAAAAGCATCAATACCAACTGGTGATCATAAGGTTCCTAATTCAATATTGGGAGATAAACATCTATGAAAGAAAGCTCAAAAAAAAAAAAAAGAAATGAAGAAAAATACTTCTGATGTAATAAAAAGAATTATTCCTCAACAAAGTCCTAAATTTACTTTTAGAGTATGAAGTCCTTGAAAGGTTCCTTCCCATGAAATATCACGTCATCATTGAAATATAGTTAAAAGAGTAATTCAAAATCCAATACATAAAATTGTTATATTAAAATGATGAAATCATTTAACTAATCCTGATGCATTTGTTATTGCTCCAATTGCTCCAGTTAAAGTTCATGGTCTTGCATTTACTAAATGAAATGGGTGGTTATAATGAATTTTCATTATGTTACTTCTCTAGAATATAATGTTGTTAATACAGCAAAAACATAAGATTGAATTACAGCAACTGCTCTTTCCAACAATAATAAAATTTGAACAATAATTAAAATTTGAATCAAAATAGAATTTATTAATA
Organism: Laupala kohalensis; assembly: GCA_002313205.1. NCBI lineage: Eukaryota > Metazoa > Arthropoda > Insecta > Orthoptera > Trigonidiidae > Laupala > Laupala kohalensis. The sequence goes on along the minus strand of NNCF01131767.1, from coordinate 5,323 downwards.
AAGGACCTGTATTTCCTAATAGGGTTATTAACAAATGACCTGAGATTATATTGGCGGTTAGTCGAACTGCTAGTGTTCCTGGCCGAATTAGATTTCTAATTGATTCAATACAGACTATAAAAGGTATAAGAATAAAAGGAGTTCCTTGTGGAACAAGGTGGGTAAATATGTGATTAGTATTTTTAATTCATCCATAAAGTATAAAACTTCATCATAAAGGTAATGAAAGAGATAATGTGAAAACAAGATGTCTTGATCTTGTAAAAATATAAGGGAATAAACCTATAAAATTATTTAATAAAATAAAGGAGAATAATGAAATAAAAATTATGGCTGTTCCTATTATTTTTCTTGGGAGAATAAGAATTTTGAATTGATTATATAAATTAATAATAATTAAATTTCATATTATTATTATTCGTGATGGAATAATCCAATAAGAAATAGGAATTAATAAAATTGTAAGAATTAATCTTATTTAGTTTAATGGAATATTTCAAAAATTTGATGATGGATCAAATGAAGAAAATAAATTTCTTATAATTTTCAAATGAATGAATTTCTTTTTTCAAAAGAGGAGAAAGTTCTTTTTTTTAATGGTTGAAAAATGAAATAATTTAAAATTATTTGTAACAGAAATATTAAAATAAAAATTATAAATAGTATTAGTCAATTTAATGGAGACATTTGAGGTATTAAGAAATATTAATAAAATAATAATTTTAATATGACATATTAATGTTATGTTTAAACTAATTTCTTTCATCAGAAGTAAATGTTAATTACTATAAAATGGTTTAAGAGACCAATACTTACTTTCAGTCATCTGATGAATTTTTTTAAATTCAATTAATAAAAGAATTTAAATTAGTTCTTTCAATTACAATAGGTATAAATCTATGATTAGTACCACAAATTTCAGAACATTGTCCATAAAAAACTCCAGGATGATTAATAAAAAACAAAATTTGATTTAATCGTCCTGGAGTTACATCAGATTTAATTCCTAATGTAGGGATTGTTCATAAATGAATTACATCAGCTGCTGTAATTAAAGTTCGAGTTTGAATATTTATTGGTAAAATTGTTTGATTATCAACATCAAGTAGTCGAAATAGATTATTTGATTTTAAATCTGAAATTACATAGGAGTCAAATTCAATAATGTTTTTAAAATCTATATATTCATATGATCAATATCATTGATGACCAATAGTTTTAAGAGTAATTCTAGGATTATAAGAATCATCAAGAAGTTAAAGAAGTCGAAGTGATGGTAGAGCAATAAAAATTAATGGTATAGCTGGGAGAATAGTTCAAATAAGTTCAATTGATTGTCCTTCTAATAAAAATCGATTATTAAACTTATTGAAAAATTATGAAGCTATAATGTAGGATACTATTAAAGTAATTATAGTTAAAATTAATAAAGTATGATCGTGAAAAAAAATTAGTTGTTCTATAAGAGAAGATGATCTATTTTGAAGATTAAGATCTGATCATGTTGCCATTTACTAAAAAAAGATTTAATCTTTACAAATGAAGCTTAAATTCATTGCACTATTCTGCCATATTAGTACTGAAAAGAATAGGAAGTTCATCATAAGAATGTTCTGATGGAGGTGAATTTTGATACCATTCTAAAGAAGAAGATAAATTTAATGGAAATAAAGCAGTTCATTGAGAATATATTCTATTTCAGAAAATATAAATTTATTTAACAATTCTAATTAGTGAAATTATGGAGTCTAGATGAAATAACATTTCATGATGTATAAGAATCTGGATAGTCTGAATATCATCGAGGTATTCCAGCCAATCCTAAAAAATGTTGAGGGAAAAATGTTAAATTTACTCAAAAAAATATAATAAAAAATTGTGTTTTTTATAATTTGGGATCTAATGAAAGTCCAGTAAAAAGAGGAAATCAATGAATAATTTCTCTTATAATAGCAAATACTGCTCCTATTGATAGCACATAATGAAAATGTGCTACTACATAATAGGTATCATGTAAAATGATATCAATAGAAGAATTAGCTAATACAATTCCAGTTAATCCTCCAATAGTAAATAAAAATACAAATCCTAAAGATCATAATAAAGATGGTCTGTAATTTAATTGAGTTCCATGAAGTGTAGCTAATCAACTAAAAATTTTAATTCCTGTAGGAACAGCAATAATTATAGTTGCTGAAGTAAAATATGCACGAGTATCAACATCTATTCCTACAGTAAATATATGATGAGCTCAAACAATGAAACCTAATAAGCCAATAGCAAGGTATAGCATAAATTATTCCTAAAGTACCAAAAGTTTTTTTCTCTTCTTTCTTGTCTAATAATATGGGAAACCATACCAAATCCTGGAATAATCAAAATATAAACTTCAGGATGATGAAAAAATCAGAATAAATGTTGATAAAGAATTGGGATCAAAAAATGAAGTATTTAAATTTCGATCAGTTAATAACATAGTAATTGCACCTGCAAGAACAGGGAGGGAAAGTAATAATAAAAGGGCTGTTATTTCTACTGCTCAAACAAATAATGGTGTTTGATCAAAAGATATTCCCAGGGTGCGTATGTTAATTATTGTTGTAATGAAATTTGCGGCACCTTAAGGTAAGAGAAAATATTGTTTGAGTTTAAGTTTTTTTGTTAAATTGTTTCGTCTAAAAGCATTTTGACTTTTTAATTTAAATTCCTAAATTTGAGTTTCGTTTTTCTCTCTCAAATTTTGGAATTTAAATCAAAATCAAAATAGTTTATAGATAAAAATTAATCAACATAGGGATCATCCTGCCAAAAATGCATGTGAATTTTTGATATTTTAGGAAATAGTTTAATTCTATTGGGTGTAATAGAATTATTCTATAATAATGAAAATAAATTTAAAATTTACTTGATTCATCCTATCAAGATGATCCTTTATTCAGGCACTTCATTTTGAGTTTTCTTATCTTTATGTGAAAAAAAAAAGATTGGTTCAATATACAAAATGTTTCTGATATTTTCCAATTTAAAGAAAAAAAAATTTTTAGTTAATAAAACATTTATATAATAGGAGTGTTACTTATATATGTTATATAAGTAACACTCCTATTAGATAATATATATATCGTCGAGAAATGTCTTTTCCACTCCACAGTATTTTTTTTTCTGTAGTTTTGTCGGAGTATATATTAGTATATAATAATTTACTATTAATATTTTACTTTTATTAGTATATATTAATTTACTATTATTAGTCTATAATAGCTAGAATTTAAGAAATTGTATATTAAATTCCGAATAGTAACCGATATATTATACCAACCCCAAGGATAGTATTTTCCAGAAGCTTGTTCTAAGAATAAGAAAACAAAGTTACAACAACAATGTTTTAATGATTGATTTTGAAATTTTTAGGGCTTCAGTGGACAATAATGTAAATAACAACAATCTTCGTAAACAACAATAAATAACACACATACACACAATTCCAATATATTATTACTCTATGCACTGTGAAGTAAAAAACATTTCAAAACTTAATTTTACACATGTAATCCCAAAGAGCAACACTTGTTTCACTTGGTACAACTACCAATCATAATCTACTTTAACAAAATGGAAAAAATGAAGATAATCTCATAGGAAAAGGCTTACCCGTGTACGGGTCTATGAGACTACTTCACGCACAATGTGACCAACCCATTTCATGGTACTACATACTACATGTATTGCTCATCTCTCAGACTTCATCTTATTGTTGCACATTTTATCATTTAACTTTGTTTTAAGTGTCATATATTTTACCAACCTGTCGTGAGACAGTTTGATATTAAAAAATATAAAATACCCTACCTTTTTAGAATTTTTACTTTTTAAATATTGAATGAGTTAAACCATGTTTCACAAGCATATTAGTCTGTTGGGATTATTTCATATCATGCATGTCTTTTTACACCTTTTTGTTAACATTTGTGAGGATAGTCCAACATAAACGCAAATAATTATTGCAATCACTACAATCTACCTGTGAACATTTTTTTTCATCACATTTTTCTATCTTCCGTTTTGTTTCATTTTACTAAAACTGTCTTCAATATTATTTTTATATGCTGTTCCAATGTCATTATTTTGAGAACTATGTCTCATATTTCTGCTAATCCTTTTCATATAAATGTCTTAAATTTACCTTTCTGTATATTATCGACACTGTTACATGAATTTTTCATTAAAAAGCTATTATGCATAATTCTACTCACTAATTATCTAGAAAAAAATTAGTAGTTAAAACATTACGTACAATTGCAGATTATTCCTATGGAATTTCCTATTACATAAGTTGAAAATCCAAATTTAATTCGCAAAGCTATATTGATTATTTGAATAAATAGTCAATGCGAATTATAATTGAAATCAATATTTTTTTTATTTTTTACTTTCCTGATCACGCTAAGAAACAAACATTTAGAAATAGTAGAAGAACCTAGTAATGTAGCACGAAAGATATTTCATCGTTGAGCAGACAGGTTAAGAGTTACCGTTACTATGTCAGGTTTAAGTAGACGCACGAAAAGATATCAGTTGTCAACCGGAAAGCTCAACATTAGCTTGCGTGAACTCATTTTTCATTATGCTACAGAATCTGAAATATTGGATCAAATATATTAAACATTTGAAAAACAAAAATTTCTGGAATTGATTAATTTACAGCTGCATTGATTAAAGATATTTCCGTGCGTATAACTCCTACATTGACCTATATAAATAAGTCAAATTTTAGTATCGGTATTTGTTTCGAACAATAATAAGTTACTTGCTTTAAATTATCAGGTAAGGAAAAAAATGTAGATGCAGCGAACAGACACCTGTAGATTTCAGGTGCCTCATTGTAAATGCGCAGTGCTTTCAATTTTATATTGGCGCTTATATCAGAGACATTGTTGCTTTCGAACGTAATGTGAAGGGCTTTAATGACCTTACCGTTGACGAACTTTAAAGCCCTCCCGCCGCCCCCAAAAAAACCTGCTGTGTCGCAGTGACCAGTAAGAAATGAAGTTCGACTCCTTACTAAGAGAGTGCGCTCACGTCCAAGTTTTGCTAGAGTACCTACAAGTAGAGTAACGCCGACAAGTCTGCTGAGCAGTTGACACTTCTCATTGATGACGCCATTTTGTGCCTTCCGTCCCGCGCCACTTTTCCAAGTTCAGGCACCTCAAGCAACGTCACCTACACAACAGAACCATACTCCTCGCGTATTGTCTCACAACGTGCTTCGACTTTACGTGCATAGCAACAGCATTGAATACATGATAAATTTTGTTTATTGTTC
>NNCF01131766.1:34123-79333 GCA_002313205.1 Laupala kohalensis | reverse complement strand
TTCTAAATTCCTCGTAAAATATATCATTGAACACTTTCATTTACACATGAAGAAACTAAAATATCGAAACTTAAAGAGAACATGAATAGAAATTATTTTATAGAAAGTTTGTCGTCTCGTCGGCAGATGAACTTTGACGTAAACTGCCCTGCCACGTTGCCATGTATGTTGTAATGCGACGTTGCCGAATTGACAATTGCTCAGCGTATGTTTTAAGAGTTTCCTAAGTAATGTGAGAGCATGAATTAAGGTTTCGTTCATTACAGCTCCCAAACAGATATTACGAACTGAATTGTGGTATAAACCATTTTCAAAAATCAGTTGACAAGTCTCAATTGGATTCGAACCCACCTTGTGGTGACAGAAAATCATAGCAGTGCTTTACTGTCCTCAGCCAATTACACTTTTGCTGGAGGAGGTAAAATGTCTGTTGAAAAATTCGAACAAATAAATAGCCCCTCAAGTCTGCGAGTTTTAGTCGGTTTGGCAATGAATGACATTCTTTTTTTCTTGAATTGACTGTTGCAACACCGCGGGATTTAAGATATAATAGATTTGTAAGTTACATAAGTAAATGGAGATATGAAATATTTTTTGATGTAGTAGTGGAGTAAATTTGTTTTTGTGACTTCTCTTTTATTATCTTATTCATTTGGAGCACAGTATTTAGTTTAGAAAAAGTTGTATGAGTTCATTGATTTTAAACTAACAGTATTTGTATGTCATACTAAGTTTTGATGTACGGAGAATGAAATCATGTCTTCGTTACAATATGACAGTTTTTACACGATAGAAGGAACAAGATATTTAATAATTATTATTTGGTGATAATAATAATAATAACCTTTAAAAGATATGCCAAATATATTTTTATTTCAAAGAATTATTGTGTAAGAAATTATATAATTATTCCGAGAGAATAAGGAAAATAGAATAATAATTTTCTACTCGGGCACAGTGGCACAGTGGATAAGTAACTGCCCACTAAGAAGAAACTATGTAGAGATCTTCCCGAGTTCTAATCCACTTAGCTTTGCACCTCATGCAGAACTAGGGAAATGGCCAACCCCGGAAGAGCTGTGGGACAGAATCCACCTGGATTTCGCTGGACCATTTTTGGGTAGCATGTGGTTAGTAATGGTCGATGCATTATCAAACTACCTCAACATTGTAGAAATGCAAACTCGAGTGCTGCCATTCAAGCCTTGCAAAGTGTACACATACGGACAGCAAAGACAGGATACTACACCATGTATATTGTAGTATTTAAAAAAGGAGAACGAAAAAGGAATTACGAAGCTCTGTAATAACCCCGTTGGAGGAAGAATGGTCATAATGACTTGGCCAATTAAAATAAAAATAAATTACGCTGTATGCTCTCGAGACATCATGAGGTGCTCGACACCCCTACAGGCAAGGATTGGAAGGAGCGAGACACGAAAAATTATCGAAAATATCCGCTAAGAAAGGATTTTATGAACATTCACTCCTACGGAGTGAAATGGAAAATTGGTGTTTTCATAGATTTTTTCTCAATTACGTTAGAGAAAATAAGGGACAGGAAACACACCAATACCATTAAAACTTTTAACACTGATGGATAACATTCTCTTTGGGTATTAATAGGAATGTCAGAAAGAATATAGTTGCAGACATTACAAATTCACGTAAGCAAAGCCGCGTGGACTCAGCTAGTAATACTATACAGGTGTATACTGAACTAGTCTCCTCGCGGTGGTGCGGCAGTCATAAGCACGCACAAGAATAATTTAAGTAGCACATAAATTTATAATTCGTATTCCGAACGGTGTCACTAATTTATCTAAAACCCTATGATATTATTACAAATAAGGAGATAGTGCAAAAAGAATTTTTTCAACATATAAGTTACACATATATAGATTTCTGCTATATTAAGCATATATGTAACAGATAAAGGAACTTAACAGCGACCAGAGAGAGGAATTAAGGGAAATTAACTTTTCAGTAGGTTCTTGTCTATTATTCTCGTCTATTGACAAGACGTTTTCATAAGTAAAAATATAAAATATTATGGGAAGACACCCTGATCTAAATACCTAGAATGCATGAATCATGTCCATAATTAATTAGGAGCATGACGTATTTTCATCATAAATTGTTACACCCTTTCTGTAATGGGTAGTAAATCTGTGATGGGAGTGAAATATAGGGAGTGGTGTATGCAGTGATTATTATGGCATAACGTTTGCAGTTGTTTGGAGGGATTCATGGACGGGTACACTCCAACAGAAGGAAAGATACATATAAGAGATTGGAAGATATAAAGAACGAAGATAGCTCGTGAAACGGATGCGAGGAAGAGGAAATAAATGAGTCCACGGTGCTGGAATGTGTGGATAAGTTGCAGTTGACTCTTGCGCATCTGCACGCCACAGAAGGATGGACGGAAACCAATGGGGTGTGGTTGGTGAAGTTCAGAATTAACAACATTAAAACGTAAGCGTTACTACTGCGGGTGTACCAGAGATTCAAGAAGAAATTTGACAAGCAGGCGAGGAGTTAGAAGAATCCATAAAGGTACTAAAAGAATTTAAGATATTGGTCAAAAGATGTAAGGAGAAATACTGGTACGAGTTTCTTGTGAGATGTTTGGAGAAAACGAGTTGGGTGATACCTTATGCAATAGCCAGAAACAGAATTAAGGGAGGAAGCATATGGTATAATGTATATAACAGAAAAGACTCTACAACAACAGATTGAGAAACATTCGGACGTGAATTGTTGGATAAATTGTATCCAGATGATACAGAGGAGTATATTTGGGAAAGAGAGGACAATCCTGTGAGGGAAGAGGAGTGTATGACAATCGATGAGCTACTGGAAATAGTCAGAGGGTTGAATGTGGGAAAATCGCCGAGATGCTGGACGAAATGGTAAAAATATTTTAATAAATATGAAAAGTATATCTTGCGAATATTTAATGAATGTATCCCGAGTAGAATATTCCCAGCGCAGTAAAAAATTTGTGTTTTACGGATTTTCGAAAACGAAAGAGACAAAAGGGAAACGTCTTCGTACAGGCCTATAACGCTCGGAAAAATAATGGACAAAAGGGTAGGGAGAAAGAAAGCAGAGTGTCTGGAAAACAATGACAAGTTGTATGAACATCAGTACGAGTTTCGAAAGGGTAGAATTACGGAGGATGCCATGCACCAACTTTTGGGTAATTATGAGAAGAGGGACACCAAGTACGCTTTGACATTATTCGTAGACATAACTGGGCATTCGACAACGCAAAGTGGCACTTGATTTTGGAGCAGTTACGTAATGTGGAAATTCCAGAGTACTTGATTAACATAGTACATTCACATTTTATTGATAGATACGAGTATACCATACACGATTTGGGTGAAACAAAAATGATGAAACAGAACACAAATGGGTGTCCACTGGAGTCCTGTATTGGACCACTCTACTGGAATGTAGTTATAAATGAAACCTTAGATGGATGGCGCATGTATCTTAACAGTTGTATATGCAGATATCTGCCTAACGGTTCATGGGAAAAGTAGGAGAGAAATAGAAGAAGGTAAATATGACACTACGTATGTGTGTAGAAGAGCTTGGGAGAATAAGTTTGGAGATTTCGAAGAGGAAGACGCGAGGGATGCTATGTGGAAACATGATGAAAAGTAAAAGAAATCCCGTGATCTAATTTGATGGAAAGACAAAAAAAGAGAACGTAAATATTTGGGTGTGCTTTGGGATGAATCCTTGAAATTTCATAAACATCGTTTTTGTAACAGAAAAGGCGAAGCGACTCTACTATAGCCTCGTAAGAGTGCGATACAACAAAACGAACTTGCCAACAGATAAATGATACAGTTGTACAAGGGAGAAGTGACTCTAGTAATGAGTTATGAAGCGAGTGTGTGGCTGCAACGAGCTACAAACACACACATAAAGCGGCGGTTCCATAGCGCACAGAGAGAGTGCATACTGCGTCTCAGTGAGTGTTATGTAACTGTACCGACACAAGGGTTAGCGGTATTAGGAATAATGCCACTGGACGTATATCCATAAAGTGCGATTGCGGTACTGGTTGATACGGAAAGGGAAAATTAAAATTGGCGAAGACGAGATAAAAGAGGGAAAAGAAGGTGAGTCGTATACGGAACATGATACGGGCGTGGCGGATACAGTGGAGTAATTCTCAAAAGGGAAGAAGCATTTTTAGAATGATAACTGGCGTGACATACACAGTACGCAATAGGCGATGGTTCAAACCAACAAAAGCTATTTTAGAAATAATCGCTGGACATGGAAATTTCATGGAATATTTGAGTAGAATAGGGAAGGCGGAAACGAAACTATGTTATTGTGATCAATAGGTTGAGAACGCAGAACACATACAATGGAATTGCCGTTTATACGATGAGAAAAGTAGGGAGTACATTATCGGGTTGATGCAGCATGGACAAGCAGTAATAACAGATGCAGGATTGATATCCACCGAACAGTTGTATACTGATTTTGTGGAATACACATGTAAGGTCTGTACACCACGTGATTTAAAAAGGTAGATGTTTAACGAAGCCTAAAAACACTCCATAGTGGGAACACGCGTATCAAAGAGCCAGAGTTCAACGAGGGAGAGGCAAGGAGGAAAATCCACATAATGACGTTTCAAATACGGATTAGAGAAAGTTCAAATAATGTTAGTGTTATATTGCATGTAAAATAATTGTACATTATGTTGTGTAATTATTAACAATAAAATGTTTTATATTTAAAAATGTCCATTGTTAAATTATCCCCACTTCCTTGTCAAGAAGAATTAGTTTAATTCCCAAAAATTGGAAACCCATAAATTCTCACGGAATATGATCCTCAATCGCCCTGCGGGCCTGCGATCCCGGAGGATCCGAGCAAATTGTGCAGAGCTTCTTTGTCACACTCTTCAACGTTCAGAGAGGGCAACCCTCAGTTGCCACACAGTCAACCATCTCGAAAAAAAGGAAGTCATAATACCCCCAAGTACCCAAGCATCCAAGAATGGTACCAGTAAGGGGAAGAGCATCCAAGAAAGGATCCGTAAGATGTAAATCATTATACAATGTATCCTTATGCGTTTTATTCAGTGTACAAATTCGCCAACCGTTTTGTTGACATGCCCAGAGCTGTGAAGGACAAGACACCCTCCACTAGGGCTAAAAGAGAATTTACGAATTTGAAACGCAGTACCAAATCAATATCAGTAGAAACGTTATCAGATAAATTCACCGTTACTGAAATCGAAGCTGCTGTCAAATCTATACGAAACGGGAAGGCGCCCGGTTTGGACAACATTCACCGTGTTCCTAACACGTTGTGGGAAGCGCACAATGCACTGGCTGACTATATTTTTCTCCGATATCCTTAATTTTCGAAGACTGCATAAGGAGTTTAAAAGAACAAAAATCATCATTCTGAAACCAGGGAAGCCTGCCGACCTCCCTGTTAGCTACAGATCAATTTTATTACTAAGTGTTACTAGTAGAACGTCTAATTTATTATAGAATCTGTCCGTTGGTCCTGAACACATTACCAATAGAGCAAGCTTTTTTTCGACCAAACCGCAACTGCGAGGATCAGATGTTGGCTTTAACCACGCACATTGAAAGAGGATACGAAGACAGGAAGAAAACAGGTGTGTTATTTATAGACCTCACTGCGGCATATGATACAGTATGGAGAGAGGGGTTGATGTACAAACTTTTGAAGGTCACTAAGAGCAAGAAGATAACGTTTGTAAATAATATATCAGGTAGACTGTTCCAAGTGGTAATGGATAATAATGTGAGCAAACCAAGACTATTCTCCAAGGCTCAGAACTGGCACCACCACTCTTTTATATCTACATCTCTGACATCCCGAGCACATGTGCACGCAAGTTTGGGTACGCAGATGACTATCGCAGTCCAATATATTGACACAAATTACATTGAAGATGAACTGTCCACTGACCTTAACACTCTTACGGAATACTTTAGACAATGGTAACTGACCCTCAGTACTACTAAAACCGAATCATGTCTCTTCGACGTAAATAGTAGAACAGCTAAAATGACTAAGTGTAATGTGTGATGGCATATCCCTATATCCCTACCACATAATCACCATCCAAAGTATCTAGGCGTGATTTTGGACTGCACAATATCCTATAATAAACATCTAACTTGTCAGCACTATTAAGGGCACGCAATAACATACTTCACTAATTGGCGGGCTCAACCTGGGGAGCCGACCCCATTACTTTACGCATCAGCTCTTAACTTGATTTCCTCAACTGCGGAATAATATTCATCAACATGGCTTAACAGCTGCCATGTCCGTAAAGTCGGTAGTCACCTGAATCAGAGCATGAGAGTGATTTCAGGTTGCAAACAATCCACACCCACCGAATAGCTGCCGGTATTGGCCCACATAGAACCTCCTGATTTTCCTAGAAAAAATCTTACATAATGAATATAAGATACAAGAAAACCCAGACCTTCCTATCCACCAGGAAATAATAGTTTTTAAAATACTGAAATCAAGAAAACCAGCATTTAAGACAGGACAACTAATAGAACAGAATTTCAATAGCGGAACTGAATGGGTCACTCAGTGGCAATCAAAAGTCGACCCTGTATGGCACCTTCTACTCGATCTCCAAAAACTACCCCGCGGTTTTAATCTCCCCCGCAGAACCTGGGTCCAACTAGAGTCCAAACGGCCATGGTAGGTGTGGAGCTATGCTCTACAAGTGGGGATTGATGCAGGAGCCCAGGCGTGATTGTGGTGCCGACCTCCAAACTGTGCGGCATACGACTATAGGTTATGACTGTCCACGAAGAGCGTTCCCTAGCAGCAAATATAACCTCTTGATAGCCTCAGTGAGTGCTGTTCAATGACTGAATTCGCTTGACCTAGTGCTGTGATTCGTGTTTTAGCCAAGTAATATTTTCATTTTTTATGACCATTTCTCTGTGTATCTAATGTATTTAATTTGTTGATGTATTTTTATGAAAATATTATGTCTATGACAAATGCCTTAAGCTAAATAAATAAAAAAGTGTACAAATGAAAAATATCAACTGCATTATATATTTTATAGTCATTCGTAATATTTCACTTAATTTTTGTAATGTCCTTATGTAATGTATTAGTTTTTCTGTAAATACAATTTTTTCTCCCGTATGATTCTTTTTTCAGGTACTACATTAGTTATAAATCAACTGTTATGTTATATTAGTTTATGAATCATTTGTAAATTTTCGGCCTTAAGCCGCCATCCCGATTGGGGTTTTGCTGGGTTTCCTTCAGTCGCTTAAGGTTCAATACCGGGATGGTTCTTAGTTTTTTTCCCCAGTAGTAAATGTAATATATACACTTCCATCTAATTTTTGTAAAAAATTGTTAATGTTTTGAAAGTGCTTAAGCGGAAGAACAGGCCTCGGTCTGATTCTCACCACTAATAAAGACATTTGTTTATTTTTATTTAGTTACACCCCTCGTTTTACAGAGGGTACAGGATAGCTCAGATAGTTGATAAAACTGACCAGGATGCTCTACATGGAAATTCAGAGGTTCTTTCATAGACATTAAACGTCAGCTTTAAATAAAAGCTAATATAATTATTGAAATTATAGGGGTAAACTCCTCGGAAACACAGATGCAGAGAAAAGGGTGAAACCCAATCTAATACTCGAAGTTAGTAGAAAAACATTATTACGCCAATATGTCACTACATCACGCCTGAATGATAATTAGGTCGAGGACATATTCGATGCTATGGCTAGTCATTTCGAAATATAAATTCACACCAGAAGCTGGTGCAGTGGCAGGACGAGACAGCGTCTCTTGGCAGCGGGATGCGTCCCAGTTATGGGAACGACTGGCGCGTCGAGGGAATGGCTGGACATGAGGCGACGACAGCAGCCTTCCTTGATCTTCCAGACTAAGTGATTACAAACACGCCTATTTATAATATGAATCTGACTCCAAATGGGAGAAATATTCATTCGGTTGGGACAAAGAATTACTATGGAAGAGAAACCTTTAAACTCGTTACCAACGTGACTCATCCAGAATTTTCCAAGCATTGAAAGTTCTGGAACTTCCGGACAATATTAATATGGCGAATTTATTGTGTGGGCACGCGTAAGTGTGAGTCGGGTCTTTTATATTTCGCTGCAGCGGTTTGAGCTATAGTCTCTTACTTCTGGAGTGCGACTGACAGACATCGCCGAGAGATGACTCATTGGTGGCGAATTTAAAAAGTTTAAATAGTCCATGAAGTAATTTAAAATAATATCATTAAATTTAAGACAAAGCAATCACAATAATAGGCAATGAAAAATGTCACAACGTGACAGTGCAATGCCTTGTGTTTTAATGTCCGGGTTATTTTTAATATATAGTATATTTTGTTCTGACACATGCTCATTTTGCATACATTAAATATTTACTGTTCAAAAGCATGTCAGATTTTCTTACCGAGTCTCTTTGCAAGAAAAGGTCCCTCCCCGGCTGCATGGGCGATCCTTTTGGAAGTCCCAGACCGACCCTGCTTAGCGGTATGTAAGCTCATAGTTGGCAACCTAGCTTAGTTAAAAAGTCTTTGCGGCAACCTTCACGCGATACATTTTGTGTTCCAATATTTCTTGTAGTTTTTATCTCCAATATCCTTTGACGTCTGTGATTCAGGCAGTTGTGATATTGGTCCTGCAGTGTTGCACGATGCATTTTACCGCCACAGTTTTGATGTACCAATGCGCGTGTATTGACAGTTTGGGAAAATGGACGTGGTTATTAAAGAGATTGTTCATCGGCAACATTTATAGCCAAGTGCACCAACGTTCATTAAAATATAAAATTCATTAAGTGCTGATTTAACAGTCATTATCTAGAAAATAAGATGCACCTACATTTAATGATTCTTAAAGTTTTCTTAACGACTTAAATTTGATGGGTCATTTTTATCGTTGTAGCCGATTTACCAGACCGTTAGTCTGTACGTGATGTAGTGTCGGGAAATTTGTCGAGATGTGTTTGATGAAATGATTTACTTAGTTCGAAAGCAACGGAAGAAAGTATTGAGAGAGGGGATCCATTTCATTAACTAACTGAACATCAGTTTCAAGATCGGTTTAGGCTAATCAAGAAGACAGTTTTGTCCCTCATGGAACGCCTAAGTGTGAGGTTAGAGTTTCCAACGGACATAAATTTTCCCGTCCTGCCAATGAACCGTGTATTAACCATTTATTAACGTTGCATATCTCTGCCTTTTCATAGATTCCATAGCAATAATTGCAACTACAAAATCCTAATAAACAAACAACTCGCAAGTTCCACTATGGAACGGAGTAATGAGAAGTAGTGGACTGAACATCACGCGGCCATGGAAGAGAACACTTGCCGGTTGCGCTCTTCATTTTTTTCGTAAAGTGTACATAAATACGACTTTACTTCTCGGTGAGTGCGTTCAATGCCGTAAATCCAAATTTTAACGCCCGCTAGGTAATTCCCGTTAACTATCGAGTTTAGAATGGAATTTCACGTAACAGAAATTATCCTTTAACATTCATATCTTAACGGGCACATTTAACAGTTGTAGGTGCACTTGGATATTAGCAACTAGCGCTGATATGTTAACTAAAAGAGTAAATGCAAATAAATGACAACATAGGTAGTCAAGTTTTTTGGTGTTATTACACAGTGGCAAACAGTGAAGTGTTCGAAGTATACTCAAAGTCACGATACTTTGCCTAAAATTATTCAATATGGCAGCCTTAAACAAATTGCCAACCTCCACGAAACAAATCCTTAAAACTCACTCGCGTGCAGGCTGCTGCGGTTCACAACGTCAATCTCATCAGCTGATAATAGGAGGTTTAAAGCGTCCCGCTACATCTTGCTAGAAAATTTTCAGGAAAAGCAGGTCACTAAGAAGTAATATCCAAATAAATAATAGTAGTCGCAAAAGCGACTGTTTGCTGTTTACAAATACTAGTTAATAACACAAAGACACAATGTATTCGTTCCACACGCTCGATTCAGAAAGAACAGAACAGCGCCACTAGAGAAAGTGAATTGATTGTTGTCCGAGGTTGGTTACGAATTCAGTTTCGAATATCTTGCCAAATGAACGCGAGCTACCCTTATCATTACTCTTATGAACGATGGCGAAGTAAAAGCGTTGGCTGCTATGAGTACAGGTTCTGTACCAACATCAAGCCAGTTGGACTGACAATAAATATATGAATAATTTATTGTCAAGAGAGCTGTTACAAACTGCATATGACCACGTTGAGGACAATAAAGTAATTTACTGCGACTAATATACAATAAACTAATAAACACAATGCGTTTTCGTTCATGATTTTTTTCTTAAGTTGAATTTCTAGAGGCAAGTAACACAATTTTGAGTATGTATTGCTCGATGAGCTCCAATACAACCGAAAATGTCAAATAAAGTGTACGTGTGATAATTTTCATTTAAGGGATTTCATTTATCGATTACTTCTTGCGCCAGTCAATCCTTGATGATTTTTGTTCTAACCATAGGGTTACACGGTTGCATCACTGAAAAAAATATAATTTGTCGCGGAAAATAATTTATAATAATTTAACAGATGGTTTGATTGTCAATTTATTATATATTAAATAAATATATTAACCGATAACTCTTTATTGCATGTATTTCCCTTGCTTGTTTTCTTTTCTAAACGTACGTTTTTAATGCTTTCAATACAATTAATGATTGCTTATTAATTAGGATACCGAAAATACTCTTTTCATTGTCAATAACTGTACCATACACGATTATTTGTTTCAAATAAATGGTATATAATTTACTTCTGCTGTAATACAAATAAAATTCATGATTATTAGTCCTATTTCGAACGGCAGGCTGTTAAGACACGGGACGAAACTGAAGGTTGTCATTCTCTTGACACTAATATTGCATGCAAAACTGCACGAAAAATAGAACATGCGCTATTTTCCAACTCTATCACGCTAGAATGCAGTGTGGACAGCATTTACGTCATTTTCTGTCCTTCGAGACTGGTCGGTTGACTTCACAGTACTTTACATGCAATTTTAGAGCCCAAATTGTATCGTGTAAAGCGGGTTTGACAATATTATCATATAACAGCTCATCAAGGTTTAGTGTTAAGCCTCCATGCAAGACATTTCAGAAAATGTTTCCTCATTTTGTTCTATTTTCCTTACTTTCAAATCAGCGAAAAGAAGTATGTTTTCCGCGACGAAAGAGTGAAGTGGTATCACACTTACTGAAAGTGTGGAGGAACATAGAATGTAGCACAGAAGACGTGACCAGCAGAATGAATGGCAGAATGTTTTGAACACGGGCAAGATGGAGACGTGTGGGCATATGTTTTACCACATAAATTAATATTTTACGATGGACATAATTTTCAATGTAGTTATTGCCCCTCACTTTTATCAAAATGATTGACATGAATAGTGAATAGTAACAAATTTTTTGAAAATAAAATTAGTAAATAAATTGCATCTCAAGATCAACGGGACAAGTGTAACAATTTTATGATAAAATTATAGTTCATTTATTCTAGTGTAAACGCTGTTCTTTAGGTTTTTACTGTAGGACTAGTCATTTAGAAGATACTGGGTAAAAACGAACAGGAAGTTAAGTTGGCTAGCCTGCTCCTGGCGTTAGCTACGGTTGTGGATGAGCTCTCTGTATTTTTCAGTTTAATCTTCCTAATTATTTTATTTTTGTCGAGCTTTTGTGATTAAGTTGTTGTATTTAGTTCCTACCTTTATTGTAGTGTAAAATTGTTTGTTCTGTGTGTGTTAAGTGGAAAAAACATTTCCTAAGAACATTTCCTAAGGTTTATCAAGCCTAACGGACCTAACATACATCGTATTGTTTTCATTCAGTGCTTCTCAAAGGTGTGCTAAAGTTTACGTAAATATAAACGGAATCATTAATTTTGTTTCTTGCTGCTTCAGGAGTAAACAATAGGGTGCATTTAAATTTTCTCGTGCAAATTCTGCTATTTAATTAAACTTTCAAAGAAACTCTGCCCTATTGTTGCACCCAAGTTTTCATCGTCATAAATTCATAGAATTATTACATAATTTAGAATTCTTTTTTCTTGATTTTTTCGTATTTATTTACATTTTAACAACATTGTCGAATTAATTAACCTCCAATTGTTGTCCTACATAAATTAACATAATACAGAGTAGTTATTTTCTAACTAAATAACATCCAGTTGTCGTCCAAAATAATTATTCCCCACAAGGGTCTTACATCTAGTAAGTACGTGTTTGGCAAACACGGGGCCCCGATTTGAGTCTGGCATTACTTCCACTTACTTGTGCCGGGCTCCTTCGTTTCTCTTTCCTGACCTTCCTTGGTCACCTCTTGTTCTTTTCGATCCCGACGCTATTAGGGCTAGGGTATCTTTCATTTTCCTCATTTTTTGTCTTCAATGTTTTGATTTTTGGTTTTGAGATATGTTTTGGTATGTTGTAATTCAGGAGAGTTTTTAGTGGGTATGGTTGAGTCATTCGGCGAGTCTCACACGCGGAGAGTGTCATGTTGGCTCTCCCTAGTGCGTAACTGCATTTTCCCTACTTGTATAAGTTTTTAGGGCTCCAATGACCTCGATGTCGACGAACCGTAAAGCCCCACAAATAATATTGCAATAATATTTGTCGTCGGTTTTTATATTTATTTATTTAATATCTCATTTGTAACTTCCATAGTAATAAATATATTATAGTAATATCCTTCATTCAGTGTTAGTTGTCAGTATTAGTGTATTCTCATTTGCTTTTGTCGTTAAATTGCTAACTAACTAACAACAATGGACACTATCGTATTCCTTAACTCATTCAAAGCTGATCTTCAGAAGGCGTACAATGACTTGGTACATAATGTTAACACACGGATCAGTGCGCAGGAGGAGGTCAATAAGAACACGGTCGGCGGTTGAACTACACCCAGGAATTCTCGCCGTCCTTCCAACTGCCATCGCCCGGTTAGACCAACGACACTTACACCACCCCAACTCTTCACTCAGAATATGTTTAGTGTGTTAGATGACATTTCCCAGTTTCCTCCCTTATCTACTCGTTTCATCTCCTCCTGTCCAAATCCCAAAATCGTTCACAACAGCCGCCCAAAACCACGTAAAGTAGTGCTACCCAGAGATGAAGCCAACACTTCCACGCAGAAATCAAACGTGATCATGTTTTCTGATTCGCACGGTCGTCAAGTGTCCTCCGTTTTGCGGGGATTGCTTCCTAGCCAGTTCTGTCTTCGGTTTCTTTAAGCCAAACGCTCGTTTGGCTGAACTGGAACCCTGCACTAAAAAAACTCAGAGCGGGACACAGTAATCATAGGTGGGCAGAACGATATTAACTTGTGTGGTCATTTCAACGCAACTGAATATCTACAAAAAACTAAAAATGACCTCTCAAAACACAAACATAGCACACTCTAGCCTGCCTCCACACTTCAACGTTCCACAAATAAGCCACGAAATTAACCTGGCAGACACAAAAATCACATTTTTTATTTGCAACCACACCTGACTGCCAAGGACTTTACTCAGCACGGTTTATATCTGAGACCGTCTTGAAAACATCACTTCGGTTCTTTCCTAGCTTCACATCTGACCTCAAATCATCCACTTGCCCCTTTACCCACTCCTTCACCTCCTCCTGCTCCGATCTCATCACTTCCTCCTCCTATCACCACACCCATTCTTCTCCTGTCCCCGTTCCTTCACCTACTTCGTCTTCATCTCCCATGTCCTCATCTACTCCTCCATCCTCATCTCCTGCCACACGCATACACAGTTACGACTTGCGCTCAGGAGTACGATGTGGTACTCGAAGGTGAAAATCGCGTTCGGGTGCAGTGTGTGGGTTTGATCCGGAAATAGAAGTTGTACCAAATTCAAATTACTCTCTACAATCTAACGTCGATTCTATTTCTCGTGAATCACAAGCTCTTTGCGAAAATAAAATATTTATATTTCAACATAATGTCCAACCCCTTTCAAACAAATTGACAGACATTGAAATTCTGGTACACGAAAGTCGATTTGATTTGCTATGCCTCACAGAGCATTGGCTTTCAACGAACAACATCAACGATACTGATATTTCTAATTATTATTTAGCAAGTTGGCAAAATTTTAAAGGCAAAAATCCCCACGGAGGTATGTGTATCTACGTTCGTAATGATATTTTATCTTCTCCACTGACAGGCTACGAGAACTTCTGCGTAGATAGTGTGTTCGAAATTTCTGCAGTTGAACTGACCGACACCGGTATTGTTGTTTTGTGTATTTATAGACCTCCTCAATCAGATCTTGACATATTTTTGGGGAACTTCGAAAATGTTTTAGAACATATCGCACATAATTCTACTAAATCTATCGTTATATGTGGTAATTTCAACAACGATTTCCTGAGTACATACGACTGCACATTTACCAATTAATCGATTCAAGAATCTTATCGACTCCTTCAACATTATTATTACGATAAACGACCCCTCTCGCCTCTCCGGTTCATCTCAAACATTGCTAGATCAAATTATCGTTAGCAATGGAATCTCGTATTTCTCTAAGGTTTTTATCGCCGGATACAGCGATCACCTTGCTCTTGTATTGACTATTAATAATAAACGAAAACCACTTAAAATCCTTTACAAGTTTTCAAGAGAGTTTAATGATACAATCAATCCATATTTATAAGTTTTTTTGCGTGAAGAAACATGGAAAGATGTTTACAATTGCCAAAACACCGACGACAAATTCAATGTATTTATCTCAATATTCCTAAAACATTACAACTCTAGCTTTCCCATAAAACGCAAGTTAATTAATACAAAGAAATACAATAAATGGATCACCGAAGGGATAAGAATTTTTTTCAAAAATCAAACGCCGTTTATATTATCTTTCAAAACTCCCGAATTTCATGATTATTTTCATAAACATAAGACTATTCATTAAAAAATAGTCTATCCAGCTTAAGTTATGGAAAACGACAGGCATATACTAAAATCGAACAACCGGGCGAAAGTCATGTGGAATATTGTTAAAAATTACGCGTCAACATCTGAAAATCGCGAAGAAAATATTTCTCTACTAAACGATGGCAAAATTATATCAAATCCTCAGGACATTGCAAATTAGTTTAATTCTTCCTTCTCAGAAGTAGATAAAATAACGAACTTAATATATCCCAAAAATGTCCTCCAATTATATCCACCCACATCGATCATGAAATTCTCCTTTCCAAATTGCATTCTTTAGGCATTCGTGGACTTCCACATCAATGGTTAACTTCTTATTTAAATGTTAGATATCAACAGGTCAAAATATAAAAGTAAAATACTTCTGCGTTGTCTTTCAGAAACAAACCCACTTACTTCCGGAGTATCCCAAGGTTCAATTCTCGGCCATATACTCTTTTTATTGTATGTGAACGACATGTCATCATCCACGTCAGATTGCAAAATGGTCCTTTAGCTGACGACTCTAATTTACTATGTAAACACGCCAACGCTTAAAAAGTTTTGTCTAAGCTTTCGGCTTGGATCCATGCAAATTGTCTCATTGTAAACACTGACAAAACCGTGTCTATGTCATTTTACAATAGTATCACAAAATCTTTACCCCAGGTTTCTGTTTCTTTAAACGAAACGCAATTACAAGCGGTTACGAATACAAAATTCTTAGGTCTCCATATTCAAGACGACCTCAGATGGAATTGTCACGTTGACAATCTTAATTCCCTATTAAGCAAATTGTGTTACGCATTCCGAATCTTAATTAACGTAGTTAGTCCACGTATTTCCCGATGCGTATATTTTGCAAACGTTTACTCCTATTTACGTTACAGCATTACCTTCTGGGGCAATTCCGGTCTGAGTATTCAATCTTTCAGAATTCAGAAGAGGATAGTTCGGATAATTTGTAAATCTCACCCCCGAAACTCTTGTGAACCTTTATTCAAGGAATTAAATATCTTAACACTTCCCTGCATTTATATTTATGAAACGGTCGTGTTTGTTACGACCGAATTACTGAAGTGCCACCCTTGCTTCATAGGAAACAGTCTCGTTCACGAACACAATACTCGCAATAGTAATAATATTCATCGCCCTAGAGTGTTAACCACTCTTTGCCAAAAAGGACCATATCATTCGGGAATCGTTCTATATAATAATAATAAATTTTTTGTCAAAAAAAGTACAAACTGCGTATGACCACGTGGAGGACAACAAACAATTTTTTCTGCCCAAGAATATAGAAGATATTACGAAATTGAATCTCTTCAAATCCGCGGTTAAAAACTACCTCCTGCACCAGTACTTATACAATGTAAAAGAATTTATTGATTTTAATAAAAGTTAAATCTGTCTTGCTCTTTATCATGCAATTGCTATAGTACTATTAAAATAATTTATAACAATTTCAAAAACTATTTTCTTGCATGATTGTTGTGTCTTATGATTCGTATCAATTTAGTTTTATGTGCACTCAACTTTGGCACGGTTGTGTACATTAATTCTGTAGCCCCATCCTGGCCCGGGTTTTTCTCCAGTTTTCCTTCGGGTAGAGGTTCTCTAGGCTTTGTCGAGGGGCGTGTTTATTGTAAGAATACATCGTGAATTTGGTGTTATTTCAATTCTTATGATTTTTAAACACTAAACACAGAATAATCTATGGTTCGATAATAATTTGTACATGTAAAATAATTTTTTTGTGTTAAATTACAAACATTGACGTTCTATCAGTATCATAACTCGTAGCTAACTTTTTATCTAATCTATGAATTTTTGCTTAAATTTTTGAATCCGCCTCTGCCTTAGGGCCCTTGGTGAGATGCTTGCATCGGGAGAGTAAATTAGTTTTTTGTCCTCCATGTAGTCATATGCAGTTTGCATTGTTTTTTGACAATAAATTTAAAATTATATTTTCTCTTTTTTGGATGACTTTGAAGAACTGTAACTTCATTCCTATTTGAAATAGGAAAATAAAATTAAGCCATCTTTTAGGAAATTTAATCTTCTTTCAAGGCTTTCGGCAGCACCTGTGGTCGAACTAGGATGTCTTACTTCTTAAGGACTCTACCATTGGGCCACAGCATTGTAAGTGGAGTGTTTATTCTCTTGCGTTGTGCTGCCCTAGTTTTAGTACCCCTTATTACTGGCATCCATAGTATGGATGTATGACAATGGACGGCTGGCTGATATTGTTAGCCAAGCGGATGTATGCAGTCTCCTTCATTTTATATATTTTCATGACGCTCTCTCTGGCGATGGAGGCAGCATTTCTCCTTATGAAGCGATATTCTTTTTCTTCTGGCGTCGTTGCGTTACTTTGACTCGAGGGATTCTGTCTGGCGTAGGGCTTTCTGCTGTTCTTTCAATCGCACTGGTAAGGGTCTCCCTGATTCACCGATGTATTCTTGGTCGCATTCACATAAGCATTCCTCGAGTTTTTGGTTTTCATCCGCAGGTTTTGTCTCAGAGTTCGTTTTGATCTCAGGCGATCCGCAGGTTTCTGCTTGGTGAGTAACTTCCCAGTCTGGCCCGGGTTATTCTGCGGGTAGTGGCGGATTTTCCGTATGTAGAAATGTCATTTAATACTCTTATTATTAATCTCGAATTTTGATTGCACATTACACCTACGATTCATTTTAGAGTAATAAATTGATTTCAGTTCGCATTTGATTAAAAATTATTTTTATAAGTATTAAATCCGCCACTGCCCTTGGGCCCGAGATTGGAATTGTTGGGATGGTCCCTTGCTTGTTTCCGGAGAGTAATTTAGTTTATTGTCCCCAACGTAGTCATACGTAGTTTGCAAATGCTGTTTTGACAATAAAGTTTATTTAGATAAAGTATTCAATTTGGAATTTGTTTTGAATTCTCAAAGAGTGTTTTGGCTAGACCTAGAGTTTAAGATATTACAATCCTTCTGTTGTTTAACGCTTAGTGTTTTGCGTTTGAAGACCTTGTGTGACACCGTAAAGAAGTAGAAGTAAAGCGGAATGTTCACAATGGATGAGTGTTCCGCCTTCAGTTTCTTATTACCGGAGCACACGATCTCCGCTCCGTTGGATAGGTATTTAGTAATGATTTGCGTTCTTTTGGTTTTTCAACTGTTGTGAAAATATCGATCCGTGTCCGTTAGTTTGCGGTATACTGATGTGTGAAGGTGTTTTACAGATATTTCTGTCAGTACTTAAAGGAAGGGTAGCCGCTAGTTTTTTTTTCTTACTCGATTGTGAACTGTATTTGTTCCTCTTTTTGATAAAGGTGCGTCAGGAATTCGTGTTCTTTGTCATGTTGCCACATCTGGAACACATTATCTATGTATCGTATCCATACGGCAGGATTCGTAGGGGTTTCATAGATGGTCTCTTGTTCGAACTCATTGTAAATATCGATGGTCGCAGACGAGAGAGCCCATGATTATGTCTTATTTTTTTCAATGTAGTAGTCGTCACTAGCTCTGAAGTGGCTGAGACACAAGATGAGAAGTTCCAGTGTGCTTCGTACGTCAAGTTCGGTCCTTTCCTTCTGGGAGCAGTCTTGCCCTAGCGTGGTAAACTGCATCAACAGGGACATTTGTGAACAGGTTCAGTGGCATATCATACTTAGTGAAAATATGCAAAAAATGTCTTGCTAATAAAAATTGTCAATTTTCTTTGCCTCTTTTTGCTTTTGATTCCCAATCGCCGCCACTGAACAGATTGGTGAAGTCGAAACTCGTGAGGCTGACAGTGGATGTGAGTTGTACATCCTTATTTTTGTCTACGAAGTTCTGAGTGTTTTTCACATGTGTTATGGATTTCTCAACTAGTGGTGAGACAATAAGAGAAGTCTGGTGAGAGGTTGACACGGTGATTTCCTGCAACTCACGAAGTGGAATCCCTTCTTTGTGAATTTTTGGCATTGTAACATAACGGGAGAGGAGTTATTAATATTAATAATTTAAAAATAGAATGGTAAACTATAATTTAACAAAAAAATGTAGTGGCCACAAGCACCTCCTACTAATTACTAAATAGGGTAGTGAGTAATTACCCCTAGTTAATTATTACACTGGTTTATTAAGAACACCAAAATGAAAGAAATTGAAGTCGGGCTGGGTTCGTGCCCATTCATTGAAGGAAACACACACTACTGGTAAAAATACGCGCAGCATCAAAAATAAAATTGGTTTTTAATCATATTACTACATTCTTAAAATAGTTCCAATGCTACTACACACATGCACACTGGCGCTCCCCTAGATTCCACCCCCCGCGAATTCACCCGTAAAAATGACGATAATTTTAAAATGGGTTCTAAGACCAGTCTCCTAACATTACTTGACACAATGGAATAGAAAAATACAAAGCTAATTTAGTTGTTTGTTGACTAGGAAACATCACTGTCTTTCCTGTTTAGTCAGTCTTAACGAAGCACTCGATTTCTCTTCGTCCGAAGACCCACGGCTCGCCACCACTCTGGCTGGATGCTACCAGCCCTCGTACAATTACCTGATTTACTAGTATGGATGACATGAGGTACTGCACCGTGCGAAACTGTGTGGTTGTCTCGGGCTGTGGACAGGTTCGCTGACATGTGGCTGTGACAGCGGCTACCCGCCGAGCTTCCTCGTTGAATGACCTGGATCGCCTCTCGTAACCCCACACATGCCTTCGGTTATCATGCTCCTTTTCCATGGCCCAATTATTGTATTTAACCCCTCCTTCCGGGTCGCGCCCTTTTCACTTGCTAACGGAACTCGTTGCGGCGAATCTTTCCACGATGGGATTAATTGTTCAAAGTCACAAGTCAAAAGTTCATAAATCATCAATCATCATTAATAACATTAACTTGTAAACACGTTAATTACGAGACCGCACTATTAAATACTCCAGAACCGAAGTGCTGGCTCACTTAGCTAACCAGTCGAATACTTCAACAAATACAATGTCGATTGAACAGGAATAAGCATGATTCCCGACAAAAAATACGAAGTCTCGAAGTGCTCTGAAGACTCTCATAACTAGTCTCGAACCGAAGACCGACAGACGCCAATAGAGCAACTATCTCAAGTTACTAGGCGTAATAAGTTCTCTAAGTAAGAAATGCTCAATAATACGTAAAGTACTCTCGAATCAGTGTTCTCGAAAAGAGGTTCTCAAACAAAAAGTTCTGTTGTGCCCTCTGCGCACGTCGTTTTATCGTCATATAAATCCCTTCCTCTCCACCAAAATTTTGAAAAATGTTCACGCCCATGGACATGACACGTGATTTTTAGAACCAATCATTTTGTGGAAACTACTCAACGTGTAGTTCGTTTGATAGGCTGTGAGGTCGTGAAGTATGTTCAATGTCCAACGAATCACGTCACTCCATTTAACAACTTTCTTGGCTTCCTACTGAAGCCATGCCGACGCCATGTGGCTGGCTCGTGCCGAACTGTCTAGGAACATGCTGAGTAGCCAGAGAAGAAGCCTTGGAGTTGCGGGAGACGCAGGGCAATCTCTAAGAAGTTCGGCACTCTCCAAGGAGGAGAACAGTCTCTTCGAGAGCGACTGCAGTAATCGCCAGAGTGGTGGCGATCTTAGATGATCACGAGTAACGAGCAGTACGAGACCATACCGTGGGGACGGGCGGAGCGCCGTCATATCGCGCGGCAACCCGAGGTCATGAGTTGTTTCGGCTAGATGCTGCTGCACCGCGTCACCTGCCAACCGCGCAGAGACTCTCTTAGATTGCGCCATCCCGTTCGCCACCCATGCCGTCTCCGTCCCCGGTCCCGTCTCCCATTTTCATTCGACGTAACATGATTAATCTGTTACCTGGCGGTGAGGTTCACCGCAATCTAAGAGATTTCTATATTGCATTTTGTGGATTGTAGACGCAATATTTTTCTGTGTTGTTTTCTGCAGAAAGTTGATAAATGTTTTTTGTTACGAATGCATTGAATTCTTCTAGCAACTAACCAACGTGTTCCACTGTTTCCATTATAATATGAGATCTAGGTAGGAAGGTTCGACCCGGCTAGCGGCTCTAGAATTGGGGCCCAGGAGTCATTCGTGATCCTTGAGAATCATCATTCCACGTGTTGAACTCCAATAGTTTTGCACGTATAGTTGAGACAAAAGGTACATAATAATATATAATTGTAACAAAACAAAAAGAGAATTAATGATGAATATATCGGTTATATATTCATCATTATTAATAATATATAGCGGTTAATACCATTTATCACCTTGTGATGCAACATTATTATTTAATTAGCTCAACAAGGAATTAGATACTGGGCGGGGTTCGCGCCCATTCCTTCACAAGAAACACATACTTGGGTATATGATACGCGCAGCGTATAAATAAAAATGGTTTATTGATCACAAACTACTACATTTCTAACAATATAACTATTCTACACTTGCTACAACACATTCCCCTTGTAGTCCCCCAAAATTCACCCGATTCTTGTTATACAAATAATTGACATGGACGTGGGTAAATGATCAGTCCCCCAACACATCATGTCTTCCTAAGATTACATTACACATAATTCAATACACAAATCTAATTAGTTCCTCATAATTGGAGGAGACATTTCTGACGTTCCTTTTTAGTCCGTCGTGATCGAAGCACGCTTGATAATTCGTCCAAAGACGTACTTTTTGCCACAATCTACGCTGGAAGCTACCAGCTGTGTACAATTACCTTAGAACCAAAACATTGTTGACAAATAGGTCTGCCTCGGGCCAAACTGCATGGTCGCCTTCGAGCGGGTGTTAGGTTCGATAACCTGTGAACTTCCTGATGGTGGCTACCGGCTGCGTCACCCCGCTGAATGGACCCAGCAGTGCCTCGTAGCCCCATTCACTGCTGCTACCAGTCACCTCTTCGCGGTTATACGGCCTAATGATTGTTCAAAGCTGCCACTTCCCGATTAACCACTTCCTAATCGCGAACTGACCTCGTTGCGAAAAAGGTTTCCGAGATGTAATCGCCAGGTAGTCGCCTTTGGACGGAATTAATACTCAAAGTGTCATTTCACTCCGCGGCACAACCGAATACTTTAAGCAAATACATTTGAAGTGAGAATGATTTCCAAAGTATTCAAAGTTCCGAAGGAACTCTGAGTCTACTCGACGTCTAATCGTAAAAAAAGCTGACTTTCTGACTGACAAAATGAACGAATCTCATCATTCAATAAAAATACTAAGTCTCTGAAGTTAAAGTACCGTATATCTCAAAAAGATCTCACTGAATCTCTGAAACTAAATCTCGAATATCTTTTGCGCCTCCGTGCACTCTATTTTTGTAAGATGAATCCCTTCTCTTACTTCAAAATTTGGAAACTAGTTGACGCCCTCGCCTCACTCACGTGATCTCAGGAGCCAATGATACTAGGTCACACACTTCCCCCGGGTCTTTGTAATTGGTCCTTATTTCATGACGTTCAATTTTTAGATGAATCACTTTGTCTTATTTNGATGAATCACGTTGTCTTATTTTGAACAACAAATTTCGTTTCTAAGATGCCACGCCGAAAAACATGTGGCCCTTCGCTTCTAGAGAAATTCTCTCAGTTTATGACCTCGTTCCCATGCGGCCTTCCCTTTGTAATCACTTATTTGCAGACCGCAAAAAGAAATCCTATACTTGAGCCCATCGGAATTCGCTCACATTGTCTTGAGACCATCCCATCTTTCCGAAGCGTCTTCTCTTGTTAATGGTACTGCGCCGCCTTCCGCTTTGAATTTCACCCTCTTCAACTTTCACAATTTTTATTACCTTGTTTTCCAAAAATAGCGCGCCACCCAGAAACTGCACCCTCAGACTCTCACCCAGGTTGAATTTTGCTACTGCTCCTGTTCTCCTAGTCACGTTTGTTTTTCGTTTCTTCGCGAGCGACAACGCTTACCCTTCGCTTCTGTTTGTTTGAAATTTGCCGCCGCGGTTCTCGGTTCGCCGGTTCACGCCTCGGCCAAAAAAGGTTTCCCACGCGGTTCCTAACTAATTCTAGTCATACTCCCTAAAATAAACGCTACTGGTTGTGGGAGCATTCTTCCTCGCACCGACCCATTTCTGTTTGGAAACAACGTTCACCACGCTACATTCATATTTTTCCGAGAACTCTGTCCTTTCACTTCAACGACTGAAGCAGCAACGATCTTAGGGTGCGTCATTCAGGCTGAGGCTCGCACCACCCCCACTGCCCTTCCTACAGCTTGTCTTTGAACTCTTGATCATTTTTCTCGAGCTATCATTCCAATTTTAACTAATGAAATTTATATTTCATGACAATATGGTCGTTTGGCTTTCGACTCGACTAAAGTTCGGGGTAAGCGGCAAGTGTGAACAGTGCGAAGTTAGCAGAAATCATTTGAAAAGGCCGATTTTTCTCCCAAGTGTCAGTTTTAATTTACGGCAACTAACCAGGAAGGTGAAAAACCTTTTCATGTGCTTTTTTAAGATGAAGTATGGGCCGAGTTATTAAGGTGGTGATTATGTGATTTATCTGCAAAAAGCACATTTGACAGCGAGGGGGCAATCCTCTGTACAAATATATAGAAAGAAAGCAGAAATACATAGGTAATATCATTCATTAAAGTATATCAATTCTATACGTAAAGAAACAAGATTAGAGAAGCAAACTTTCGTCGTTTCGACGAATTTTCGCGAAATCTTGATATGGAAACGTATTACGAACGTTTTCTAGTTTCCAATTATTAAAGGAGCGAGTTCTAGATTAAAAGAAATAAAAATTTCAAAGATTAAATTATTTTCCTGGATTATTTTTTTCTAATAATCGCGAAGCGCATGGATTTTTCCGTCGGTTTATCGTTTATAAAAAATAGAAACGGTTTGTACTTATGCAGATGCAGTGAACAGAAATAACTAAAAGAAAAAAACAAATTTCCGGAAAAATGAAAAGAAAATCATCTGTCTGGAACTGTGGTTGCCAATTACACAAAGATACTGTACGATGGTTTTTCTCGTTTTTACGCACGACGGCCAGTGACGAGCAATTCAATTATTCAACATTTAGAAGGCGATGGCGATGTGGAATCTTACACAAATAAATTATAAAAATATGAATAAAATAAATTAGTTTTGATAGTGTGTAAGTGCTATCTGCAACGAACATTCATTAAAATATCAATTAACTTAAACTGAAGATTTGCTTGTAATTTTTTAAAAATTAATCAAATATTAACTTTATTATAACCAATATTTAGACATTACATTTTATGAGTTCTTTTCAATTTAAAAAAATGTTTTAAGAGTGTATAGATGTGACAATGTTGCTCCTCAAGGATAAATAATTTTAAGAAAATAATTTTATCAAAAACAAAATAAATAATAATGTGATTATTACAAACATTTTGAAATTATATTATCATCAATATAACATTGAATGCTCTGAATTTCTATAAATACAAGAGATATACGAGTTCATCGTTACGACAAAGGGTTTCAAGTGGAGCATGATGAAGATTATTACAAATTTTGATGAATTTAATAAGAAGCTATAAATACTAAACATCTCAAAACTTGTAATACAGAAGGAATTTAAACATTAATTTAAAATGGAATATAACATGTCAATAAATCTTAAATTTAAGAAATAGAGTGATGTAAACTAGTTATTCTATAGTAGTAATAGTAATCGCCCATATCTTCCAAGTTACAAAGCTGTTAAGATATATTCTTATAATTCATAAGTTTTAATATTGTATTGCTCTCGCTAAAACCAAATCTTAGTAATATGTAAAGTAGAGTGATCTATGTAACTGTAAGTAAAAACCAAATTTACTAATAGTTATTATATTTCCGTTAACCATTTTACATGAATATGTAAAACTAAAGTAAAGAGTGTGTCTAAAGAAAAGTCATAAAAATTAATCAAAAATTCTAATGGTAGAAATAGTTGTGTCAATCATGTTGCATGTCAGAGACCTCCTGTGCTGACAACCTAACTGTTGTTTATTAATAACCGTTATTGCTCATCACTAGTTCCAGAGTACCTCGGTTTTCAAGGCACTGCCAGAGAGTCAATGGGGCCTTTACAATCAAGGAATATAATAATTATTGTAGGAATTTCATATTTTCTTAAAAGGTAGTATATAGATTATAAGTAATCCCTTCAAATTGTTTTTTAACTTGTCTTAAGAACTTTAAATATACCAAATTTCAGTTCACAGGTTTACTGTACCTATTTCATGTAGAAGTTCGATAAGGGAAATATTTAAGCAATTCAGTACAGAAGATTGTCATACTGTCCCTAAAAATATCAGCAAAGGGTTTTTAAGGCACACGATGGCCATCATAAGTGCTGTTACGATGAAAGAAATTACAATAATAGTAGTATAAAAATAATGTATCTAACTATTCAGATCAAACAATGCAATGATTGCAATTTTCAATGATAAGGAGCAGTATAGTTTGAAATTTCCAATTTCCCTCTTCTACGATAAGTGTAATGTGGATAGTAGGAAATATAAGGGATTCTGATTTTTCTTATAAATAAAGAATGAAGGAGCATTGGTATCTATTATATTGAGAAGGCAATTCTTATTTTGAAAAAAAAAAATTTAATGATATTACTTACAAAGTTATTTCTCAAATACTAGATTTAATGAAGTACTAACAAATGTTGGTTATGTCAAGTTGGATTCACTCGATGTGCTGAAAAGGAACAGTCAAGTTATAGAAATTCAAAAAGTGTAAATAAAATTGACATCGAATTATCATACTAACTTTGTTTAGGTATCCTAAGAGTTTCAGTGTCTCCAACAGTAACTTCATGAAGTAGTGCATGATAGAGGTACTGAACCATAAGAACTTTCTCTTCTCCAACACATGGATCATAGAATCCAGGTAACTGACTCTAAACAAAAAAATGGAATAAATTGTAAAACAACTTCTTTTGTAAATTGATGATTTACAAAGAATGGTAAGAAAAAAAACGTGATTGTCCAACAATTTTGAATAATATTAGTTGACTGACTGACAGAATCACTCATTCATTAATGCAGAGCATAAACTAATAAAGCTACAAACAAAAAAATTTGGAGATGACCATGCACTAAGAAAGTATTTTTCAAAATTCCAATATTAAAAGGATGAAATAGTGTGAAATGTGAGTTATTTAATTTGTGCTACTTTCACTACATCATGAGCACTTCTACATATAATTGAGTTATCATCTCAATTTTTGTAAGTAAATGTTGTTAATTATTATATCTACAAAATGGTTTGCTTTTTTAAATTTAATACTTAGTGGATGTTAAGGGGTGGACAGATTTTCACACAACTGTTGTCAGCGATTACGACAGATATAAACTCTGTTTCTATATGTAAGGATTGTTAAATCAAGGTTTACTTAGAAACAGTTCATTGGAATTTTTGAAACTTCAGTTTCAAATGAGTGAAAATGTTTTGTTGTCCTGAATATTAATCAATCTGACACATTAATCAAAGCAGAGAGAAACAATATTAAAGCTGGGAATTTGAAACTTAGACAAGATGTTGTTTAGGTATTGTACAAACTCTCTGCAAAAGCATTTTTTGAAATTCAGATTTTAAAGGGATGAAGTAGAGAGAAATTTGAATTTTTGCTTAATGTCATGAACTATTTAAGATATCAACACAGTTTTTGAAAGTAAATGGGTATTTTAAATCGACACTAAATTATGACAAAGTTTCAATTGCAACACAGCACCAAAGAAAGGGTCAGCTAGTATAGTAATAACACTGATATAAGAATTCTCAGTTACAGAAGACAAAATACTTTTCACAACAGCTCATTTTGGATTGAAAAGCAAGAATTTGATGAAACAACGGTAGTTTCAAATTGTTGGCTTGGGAACTATTGTTCCCAGTTCACAGAGATATAGTCTGGTATCATAGACAAACATTCCCAAAATTGGGGGCATAGTTACAATGAAGTTCAAATATACTTACAATTTGACATTACTTCAAGATTTATTTTAGCAAGAATTATGCTACATGAAATATGCCAAAATATCCTTGGGAAAATATAACTGAAAAATGATAATAGACTGAATCCTATGTCATTATTAAATGATAATATGTTGAACAAAATTTATCAGATGTGCAAGCAAACTGAAGTAACTAAAATTAAAGTTGAGTTTTCATATTAGAATCCTAAGAGTTCTTATCACAAGTTTATGTCAATCATTATGAAACTTGTAAATTAATTTATTGTCCTCCACATGGTCATGTAGAGATTGTAACTGCTTTATTTATATAGTTTATTATAAATATTATTTATTTAATCTGACAGACTGGGAAAGTTTAATTTAAGGATAGAATTTCCAGGACAATAAGATTATTTGAATTGTTACTTATATGGATAAAAGTTTGCTCTCCTTGCAAGTTGCCCTAGTGGTCTATGGGTTAGCACACTGACTTCATTACCACAAAGTTCATGATACCACAATAAGAGTTTTTATTATTTATTTTTATCAACATTGACAATATTCCTAGTTACCTAAGGAATATTTCCTATGAAATCAGGGAATTTTACACCAAGATTGCATTTTGCCTCAATTTTGCTTAGATTTCTTGGTCAAGATTCCCCACTTAGTTTCTCTCAGTGTACCAAAATCAACTGCTGATTTTGAAGTTAAATTGGACAACAATTATGTTTAGACATTCATCCACTTCCTTACCTACAGCAGACCTCAAGAAGATCTGTTCGGAATAGAGGAATACAGGAGCAAGAGCTTTGGAAAAAGTTCATATTGGAAATCATACGTGGAGTGTGTGGCCAACTTCACCAAACATTTTTTTTTTTTTGTAATACCAATGTGTACCTTATTAGTAAATAAGCAAGTGTATCTAGAGGAACTATTGTCAATGAGCTTATAAGGGGCAGCAGTAGACACGAACATATCAGGTGGCACATAGTGACTAATCAGAAATTTATCTTATTCCGCATAATCAGAATGTACTATTGCTTGAGGCCATCCGGGATGCTTCTCCTTTACAGTGAAATGTTGTTATATGCTCAGATATCATATCCTTTTGCCTCAAGGAATGACTAGTTCCTGTACAGCTCAATATCTCAGAATGGTCAGAGACTCCAAGTTATGCATAATCAGAATAGCATGAAATTGAAAGCGGTCCTCTAGGGTTCATTAAAGAACATGTTGTAAGATCATGACTTACTCAGATAAGGTGATATATGCTATGGTATCCAATGAAGTTCACACTAGGATTCAGGGATAAAAAAGTAAACAAAATATATATCCTATATATATGTTCATGAAGGGAAACATGCTCCTTATTCAAGATCTTGCACGAGGAACATGTTGTTCTTGTACTTCAAAAACAATTACCAAAAAACAGTAAATATTACTTAAGTTTTTATTTACCATTTCTACCCAGCCTACCCTACCAATACTATACCCAGGTTATAGTGAACTATAACACTAACTATAAAATGCTTGACTACTTGACTGGTTTAACATTTAAAATATTCAATTAACTTTCAATGATTAACTTTAACCACTCTTAAATTTTCATCAAACCAATTCTTAAGCTGTTAACAAATAATATTTTGGGTAATGAAGTAACTAAATAAATAAATAATAAATTTTTATAGTCAAAAAAGCAGTACAAACTGCATGACCACGTGGAGGACAATAAACAAATTTACTCTCCAGAAGCAAGCAAGGGACCATCCCATCAATTCTGATCAAGGGCCCTAAGGTAGAGCCGAATTCAAAAATTTCGGCAAAAATTTCTAGATAAGACAAAAAGTTAGCTACGAGTTATAATACTAATAGAATGTCAATATGTTTGTAATTTAACGCAAAAAATTTACATGTACAAATTATTATTGAACCATAGATTATTCTGAGTTTAGTGTTTAAAAATCATAAGAAACTAATAACAAAGTTAAATTACTGATTAATTTTGCCCACCTTTGGACACTGATGTTTACCAACAAGTGTCATCCCGATAATATTGTTATCCCCAAGTTCAAAAAAGGTATCATATTAAAAAGACAAAATGAATTAAAAAACTGACTGAAAGAACAAACTGTTGCATAAGATAGCAGTACAAAAATGATTTACCCCTGATATCTACTGTATCTCACTCTCTTGCTATTGGTTCATATGCTGTATCACCTCTGCAGTAGCAACACTGTATTCTTATAGCTAATAAAAAATCTAAACCTACATTTAATGATAAAATGGGAATAATTGAAAATGTCAGAAAACCAGAAGAGTGCATTATTTTTTGTGAATAAATGGTTGGTGCAAGAAAGCTATCTTACAAGAGTGCAAAAGGAACAAAAATGATTCCAAATGCTTTTATCCTAGCATAATAAGAGGTTAGGAAATATTTAGTCAGTGCAATATTTACGATAACAAATTTACCTTGGATGCATCATGAAGTGATAGTTTGGAATCTTTGACTAAACATTGTAAAGGTACTGTAACCTCAATTACTTCATCATCAGTAGAATAGTGCTCCCTTTCAGTTTCTGTATTAGATGGAGGATTATTTATCGAGGATACCATAAATAAACGACCATATAGTGCCTTAATTATTACAAGTCCCTTCTTTCCATCTTCTTCATTACGAATTCGTTCATAAGTATTTCTCATAAGATTAACAGCAGCATGGGCCTCTCTCTTCTTCTCAGCCATTCTACAATTAAATAAATTATTATAGTAATAAATCATAAAATACTTTTTATTTCGTGAAACAGAGTAATACACATTCCATATATTTACTTTACCTGGTCTTATTACTCTCACGGCGCTTTTCTTTTTCTCTTTCTTGCTGATCTTTAACAATAGGATCGATAACCAATCTTTTAACAACTCCATATACAACAATAGGCACTACAGTCGCATAAAAAACTGGACTTGGTACTATTTCCTCACTAAGATGGATGGGGAAACTGTAGGTTTGACTGGCACGGACTAACCTTAGAATGAAAGATATAAATGAATCCCAATTATTTTATACATGAAAAAGTCTTCATACACATTGTTGAGTAGAATATTATTGGGGAAAAAAACAAGCTATAGCAGTATCTGATACAGGCAAAAAGGAAGTTTGCTCTGCATTCCCTTGAACCATTACACACTTAAATAATAATAATAATAACAACAACATTAATAATAATATAACAACAATATAATAATAATGCCTATTGCTAAACGAGGCATCAAAATACGAAGTATTTCGAAGAGCACAAAAAGAAAAAACCAAATAATTTTTTATAATAAAGACCCCCCACCATGGAAATTCTTCATTCAAAATAAATTTAATTATCTTACCAATAGTTCAATTCCCATACTTTTCTCAATTAACTGAATACTTTACATACAATATGAACAAAGTGAATACCTAATTACCTTTAAAAATAACTAAGAACAATCTGTGCCAGTAGATAATTAATTCTGTTTCTTCAATTTATATAATAATAATAAATTTTCTAAATAGCTAACAAGATAGTTTAATTTAAAACATAAATCAAAAAGATAAAGAAAAACAAATGTATCAGAAAACCTACTTAACTACAAGGGTGACTCCAGAAGGCACTCCCACGGCTACAGTTGCAGCAACTGAACTGTGCTGGGAAATTTTCTTCTCAGCACCATACTCAAGAACTGTACCAAATGTTCCAGCTCTGGAAAATTGAACTTTCCCTTAACTGTATATCTGTTTGAAAATAAGTTAGCTCATAAACAAAAAACACTTACTTCAATGCCCCTCTCAACTTCAATTCATAATCCTCAAGTTTATGGGTGTATGTTAGGGATAAATAAGTGTGAGGTATTCCAAACTGTAAAGATATTGATGTATGAGAGGTAGGTGTATCTCGAACTAACACAGTTGACATGGCAGACTGAGTTCCAGCCTTCCATGTCAAATACCCAACTGTGTTTTTATCCAGTTGATTTGCTACACCTACAAACAAAAGCAGTGCAATTTTATGTTTGCATGCGCCTAAAATTTTGTCACAGTTGGGTCAACCAAATAATTACACTACCCCACACACAAGGTAAAAGAATAATAATTTTTGGTAACAACACACACACAAATAAATTTTTTGGCAACAACAAGACCTAAGTTGCTTCTCCTCTGACTTCTATCCCGATTAACTAACCTAAAATTTAATCAATTCTTTAAATAATTATGATACTCAGTCCAATTATCAACTGATATTACAGAAATAAGAAACATAATATGAGGAATAAAAGACAAAGTTGTAGGAATAGTTGGTAATTAATACTAAAATATTAGAATATATTATTAATTATATTGATAAAACATTAGAATTTATATTCAACTTATGCATACAGAAAGCAACATGGCCTGAACAACTTACATGTACCGCAATTGTACCTATATTTTAATCAGGAAACAAACTCTTAGCCACTAATTGTAGACCAATATCTTTCCAACATTGCTAAAATATTAGAAAAAATGAGTGAAGAACTAAGTAAAGTAAACAACTGATAACTTCTAATGGACTACTATTAAATTTAGATAAAACTATATTTATTGGTCTCGAGTGTTATAGAGATAATATTCCAAGAGACTTATCTCGTTTCATTAATGTTAAAATTGACAGAGTAAGATGTTCTAAATATTTTGGGATTCTAATGGATTGTCATCTGAAATGGGATAAACTTATTGATTACATAAACAAGAGAAACAAATACATATATTGTTTGTATTTTATAAGATAGAATACATAACGAATAAGCCATTAATAACGGCCCTTCGTTAATAGCATTGCTAACTATGATATCATTGGATGGGGTAGTGCTTACAACAATGTATATGATAGACTACAAGTGTTGCAAAATAGGTTAATAAATTTTTTTTATTAAAGTGATAATACATTTAGACCCTTGCTAATTAAAGAAAGTTTTATAGTAGAAAGACTAATACAGTAGAACCTCTTTAACTTGAAACCCGTTAACTCGAAATCCTCTCTAAGATGAAGAAATTAGCCATTCCCTTCCATTGAAGTAGAAAAATCCCTGCAACTTAAATTATTTAGACGCTATAACTTGAACTGAATATGATTTCCCTGTGATGTACTATTCATACATATCATGCTCTCTAACTCGAACTACAAATCTAGCGGACTCATATCTCGAAAAAGCAGTATGTAAACTTTGCGGCCTCTGTAAATCGAATTCTTTTCACAAGACTAACCCCAATCAATACTTTCATTGTCATCAATAACCAGTTCCAAAAAATGATTTCGTACTTTCATTGAAAGATGTAGCAATATCGAGGACAATATATTTAGTGCCTTGTTTGCAATCGAAAATACAATTGAATTGTCAATTGTCTTAATTTCTTGACTCAAAAGAAAATTACAGATTTCTTTTAATACATGCATATTTTCAAGTTGTTCCTTTGCCATAAAATAATCTTTATAATGTAATTATGTACATATATAAAACTTAACAATGGTTTTATGACATCTTAGAGTGTAATTACAAGTAAGAATCTATTGATACCTGAACCAAATAAGGAAGTTTCGTGTAAGAATAGTAAAATAGTTGTAATTAAGGCCAACAATAAACTTCCAAATGATCTCAAACTGTTAAATGTGAAGCCAAAAAAGTTAAAAATTATTATAAAGACAAAAAATTGTTAGAAAATTGTAATTTTTTGATAATTAACATGTTTCTTGTTTTCCAAATTTTTAAATTTTATAGACACTATTTGAAATGAAACTTAAATCAATCATATTTGTTTTATTACTTATAAGACTGGATGAGAAAAATACACAAAAACTAATTAATCTCCAATTCACAGAAGAAAAAAAAAGATCTGATAGTGTAAGTATCCTCTATCAATGTATTATATAAACATGTTTTAAATTTGTTTTAAATTTGTAATTTTAGTATTAAGTCATATTTTTGTTACTTTAGCTTTTAAGTTTAACTAGGTCTGCACACAGGTATTTTTGAAATAAACCTCTTGCAGATTTTATGTAATGAATTTCCCTCACATAAAATGTATTCCTATACACCTGGTTTTACATAAATAAATAGTTTTAAGTTTGTTTGTTTGTTTGTACCAGACTTATGCACTGATATACTTCATATATCTAGATGTCAGGCGGTCATATTTTGTTTTTATAACAAAACATAGAAAACAAAGTTTACTTTCCAGTTTTACTTTATTTGTAATTAAGACTACTCTACTTCATTAATGTGAATCGTCTAGAAAACATAATAACAATTTGCTAATGTATTCTAATATCAATGACATTAAAAAATCAAAATTACATTAAAAATATTTATTTCATCATTAGTAATTCAAAATAAAGCACAATGAACATGAAAACAAAAATGCTAGGAATCCATGTCGCTTAATGCTTAAGTTATATTCTGAATGTAACAGACTTCCAACAAAATTTCTCTTTTTCACACGAACTTCATTTACAAAGAAAACAAGATAAAATAATGCTGGTAGTGGCCAAAAGTGTACAATCATAGCACTGAAAACTGAGGCAGTTTCAAAACTCCAAAATTTATTTTATGAGAATGTTGCCAACTCATCCTTTATTGAAAAAAAAAATTAAAAAAAACACCACCTCTGTCTTCAAATTTGTACCTTCCCTGCCCTCCCCTGTCATTTATGTTCTCTTGTCTTTAGTTCACTCAGATCACCAGTCTAAAACTTATACAATACAGAAAATGTTTCACTCCAAAGCTCTAGGACAGGTGAATCTTCCTTGCAGACAACCATGTGATCCCATAAAAAGACTGAGAAACCTATATAATTGTATTTTATATTTAAATTATTATTCCTCACACTTTGAACATGACATGGCTTGTACTGATAAATTAACAATGTTTCATACAATCAACATGGGCATTTGAAGGGTAAACAGAGACAGGCCAAGTTTCCCCTGCATCTATCTACGCAAGAAACAGCACATTAGGAACAGGTGGCGATCACATGGCCAAGTGGTCACGTCTCCCCGTCAATGCTTGGGGCGAGATAAAGGGTTCTTTAGCCAGAAGTATCACATGTTACAAAACTGTCATAGCAATTGCAATAATCAAGCTAAGCTGTTCATGAAAAGTTGATTGTTGACTGATTCTGAACAATTTGTTTAAAATGTTTGTTAAGATAACTAAGTTATGGAGCAATTTTCCGAAAAACACTCAAACTAGAAATTACAAATAAATATGGTGTGTGTGCAAAAACTTCTCAGAAACAATTGTACCTAGTTGTACCTAGCCTGTGCACTCAACAATCAGAAAACTAACCATGGCAGCAGTAACATTCCCGAAAATCTTATATACAAACATAGCCAGTCTTCACAAAAAGTTTGATGAATTACTAGTAACTGAGCGACCATGAACCCCAGATAATTGCATTGACGGAGACTTGATTAACTTCCGACATTCCAGACCAAATGGTCACCATAGGCAGTTACATCCTCCACCGAAGAGACCGATTCTATTGAAAAGGGGCGTGGCTGTCTATATTAAAAAGAACTTCAACCGCCAACCCATTCTGGAATCCTTAAAGGAAATACTCAAGAACGCTATCATGTCAAGTCTATACCAAAACTCCCGACTCAACAAAGAAGAAATTCAAATTGAAACCTTGGGTAAAGAGAAACACCATATGGAAGCAAGTGATAATTAAAACCATGTTTTCCATTAGCGACCAGCGATGGATTTGTCACGTGCGTTGTTGCTAGGCATATTACTCCACTGACTGGTATAGCTTCAACAGGATATACTCCCAGCGGACGACTGAATACAGCATTGGCAACAACGTGCATGACTATAAGGCATAGCTGACCAATTATTCAAAACTTGATTTTATTTATTACTTGATGGAGGTTGAGTAAGTAGTTTTAAATGTTTACATTTAATTGTAATGTGAGCATAGCATTCTTCTGAGTGCAACAATATACATTTTATTCCTTAATAATGTATCTGGTCGTTTTTAGCAGAGTTTTCAAAAAATAATTAATAATACATTATCTTTTGCATGCAGAAGTTTGAAATTAATAAATGTCACAAACACAACCTTGATCGCTGAATAAGAATTATTTTTGTCACTCTTAGTTTATTTTATAAAAAATAATGAAGTCAATATATCTTCAAAAACAGTAAAAATATCTTGCTTTATGAAACATTTCAGGTTTAAAAAAATTATATTCATTCATAAAACTAAAATTTTCACTTGTGTATATGCAAAACAAAATTTCAAATCCAATGGTGGTAACTGATTTTCTGCGATTTTTGCTGTCAGTGTTGTCAGCGACTTTGAAGCGAGAGGCTATACTGTTCTACTTCTGAACACATTTTTTTCGTTTTTTCACATGTCTGATTTTAGGTAAGTGGTACAATTTTTTATTATAGCTAAATAATAAGCAGTGTTATAATTATTTGCTCTAGTGCTGTTTGATCAGCATCAAATACGTTTTTAAATGAAATCATGTAGATGCTAGACTACAATTTTTGTAATGGCATCATTACGGGTAAAGTGGCCACTAAACAGACTGAGCAAATTTTTTAAATTCACTGTACATAATAAAATGTTACTCAAACCAATTTTAGTAATTGATATTATAACATTATAATATGTAACAATGGATATATATCTATCTGCGATTTCACATTTTGAGTCAGTTTAAAGTATATATAGCCTACTCAGTTGAATGCGAGTTAAATTAGACCTATAGGCCCAATAATATTCTTACAGCACACAATCCTAGTTCAACTATTTTGCATTGTTACAGGACACCACCCTACAAATGCATCAGAAAATCTACACAACAGTCGAGGGAAAAGGAGGCGATGCAACATACTATAAAAGTTGTAAGAAGAGACACTAA
Source organism: Laupala kohalensis (assembly GCA_002313205.1). Lineage (NCBI taxonomy): Eukaryota > Metazoa > Arthropoda > Insecta > Orthoptera > Trigonidiidae > Laupala > Laupala kohalensis. The sequence goes on along the minus strand of NNCF01131766.1, from coordinate 43,394 downwards.
GCCGTTTGCTACTGTAGCGAAACAATTGATTGTTCCAAGAAACATCCTCAAAAGGCGAGTTCTGGAAGAAAATCATGATGCGATCAAAGATAATAAAATTTTAGGAAAATATGGAAAAGTCTTAACCGAGCTACAGGAAATGGTGAGCATATATTTGATATGTAACAACGATTCTATGATATTATCCTAAATTCCTTATGCTACTTGGCATATTCTCTTGCAGAGAAAAGCAATATTCCTCACCATTAAACAAAGAGAAAGAGGTGGCAGGCAAGGACTGGGTAGCTTGCTTTAGGAAAAGACACCCTTTAACATAACTCGGAGAAAACCAGAGGCTACTTCCATGGCAAGAGAACAAGGTTTTAATAAAACTAATGTCAACACTTTTTTTTAACATTCTTAAAATTGTGCAAGGTAACCTCTTCCATCCTGCTCATAGGATATACAATGTCGATGACACTGGCCTTTTGACTGTTCAAACTCGCAGCTCAAAAGTATTCTCTCTGAAAGAAAGAAGGTAGATTGGTGCAATAACTTCTGCAAAGAAATGCTTACTCTCGACATTTACAGTTGCACGTCTGCTGGAGGCACTTTATTCCTTCATTTGTTATTTTCCATAGACAAAAAATCAAGGCAGAGCCTATAGATGGTTCTGAGTTAGCCTGCAATCCCAGTGGCTGAATGCAAACAGATATCTTTATGCAATGGTATGACCATTCTTTTTTAATATGCCAAGCCTTCAGCAGAAGATCCAGCCCTTCTAATTTTGGATGGTCATGCTACCCACACCAAGAATGAGGCATTCATAGAAAAGGTCAGGGAAAATCACATAACAGTGATATGTTTGCCTCCCTACTGCAACCACTAGATGTGTCTTTTACGGCCAGCTTATTACATTCAAGCTTATGAGAAGTTCCTCCGGAACAAAGCTGGAAGGACCATAACACAGTTCCAAATTAGTAAACTTCTTGGAGAGTCATTTTTGCGTGCAGCTGTTCCTGCTACAGCTATCAACGGGTTTTGCAACAGCGGGATCTTTCCTTTGGACTCCAATGTGTTTTCTGATGCTGATTTTGTAGCTGCAGAAGTGTCTGACATTCTGATGAACCCTCAAAACAATGATGTCAATGTTACCAAAGCAATCTGTGAAAAAACACTGGATGAACATGGAGATGGATCTATTTCAAGTAGTAGAGGAAGTAGGCCTAGTGGCTGGACCCAGTGGTGGAGCTTTGACTGGGTCCAGTGGTCTAATGCAAAGTTTGTTTGCAGTAAGTCCAAAAGAAATTATTTCTCTGCCAAAACAAACCTTTGTAAAGTAAAGAAAACAAAATAGGAAAAAAGGCAAAGTAGCTGTTCTAACATCTAGTCCTTACAAAAACAAAGTAATTGCAGATAAATGGAAAAAAGAGGAGGAGGAAGCAAAGAAGAGAAAGGATGGAGAAAAAACACCACCCACCTAATAAAAAACATAAGCCTAAAAGTCAAAAGAAAACTTAGACTATAAAGGCATTTTTTTAAAAAAGGAGCTTAGTTTTGAACCAGAAGAAGTGCATGATAATGAAGAATGTTTCTATTGTAATGAGGTCTACTCAAAATTGAAAGACAATGAAGGATGGATTAGATGCTTAAAATGTAAGAAGTGGGCACAAGAAACCCAACTTGGACGGGCAAAGTGGCACCTTTGTAGATTTTTTAAAAGTAACATGTATACATTTACAAAAATAAAAAAGCAATTAGAACCTAAGTTATTATAGTTACTATTGGTGCATGTTTTTATAATTTTGCTGATTAAAAAGGTATCATAAACATTCATCAAACCTTAGAGTGGCCACTTTACCCATCCTTCCCCTACTGTTCACCTGATGTGTTGTATTTGAGCTATGGTATTGAAAAAGTTCAGCACAGATTTTTGAGGTCAATATCATATAGGACTTCATACAGTCATGATTACTCTTAAGTTGCTAACTATGTGGGACTTCCAACACTACTCATTCCAACACTACACGGGATTATCAAGATGTATTTCACTTGTATAAGATTTTAAATAACTATATTGATTCCTCAAAACTTTTATCATTACTGACAATATTTGTTCCTGGAAGTATTCTGCATACAACCAAGAAGGATAATTGATTTCGTTGTTCCCATTTTACATTGTGGGATTTGAATAATAGATTGTTCATAGACAGATTATGTTTGCTGTGCAATCAATTATCGGATGGAGTTGATATCTTTAGATGCTCTATTTTTGGGTTTAAGTTATTAGTTATAGAAAATATGTTCAAGGCGAGGACTGAGTAAATTAACTATGAGTAAGTAAAATAAAATAAAATAAAACAAAACATTATAACATATGGCATAAACATTATATATAAAGTATACTTATATAATTATATTAAATTGAATGATCTGGATGAACTGCTATTCACGTATAAGACATGTGGATATTGTTAACAAAGTAATAATGATACCATTTTTGATGGGAATTATATATATTTTGTACTTTTTTAACTTGCAACTATACTATAAATTTGGTTGTTAAAAAATTGTAATAATAAATTACTCAACTGTACCACTGAATATATTATATCTGGTAAATGGGAGTTTCCCCGTAAATAATAATAAATAATATACTTTAATGAAATCAAACAAAGAAACACATTCATAATTATAATAAATAAAAATTATTTAAATTTATAATTCTGATAAAACATGAAATTAGAGAAACTAAGTCTTTTCTTCCCACATGTCCACTACAGTAACAAAATAATACATTTTAAGTAACCAATTTAAAAAAATTAATTATTCAAGTGAAAACTTGATTAGAATATAGTTGTCAAACAAAAAAAAAACAACTAAAAATAGCTGTTCTTTCATGTATAAATAAAATCAGAAACATTGGAGATCAAAATTTGAGCACGAAATTTTGCGTGCTCAATGGAGATGCTACCCACATGACATGTAAAAGTGTTGTCTTGCAATCTAGCTCAATAAATATTACAAGCATTAACAGCTGCCGTATTTAGAATACCATAAAATATTGTCATAGGCCAATATTTACTATTGTGTGAAACATTATAAATGGCACTTAACATCTACAATGTCGACTCAAGCATTTGTTACAACTTCCATTTTTTTTCCGAAAAGAATGCATGTATTCATTTCAGCCAACTAAGGACCACAATAATGAGAGCTAGTGAGGTCTAGATGTAGATTTAATCTCTAAGATACATCATGAAACATTTTTTCAGGGCAAGGGGGAAACAGCATCTAAATATAATCTAGATTGCCATATCCAAATATTACAACTGCAGTGGCAAGCCACAGCCACTTTTCCATCATCTCGAGTTACAGAGGAGGCTATAAAAAAAAAATATTAAGACAAAAACTAGTAAAAATAGTTAGGTGAAAATAACTATGTTAAGTTTGTGGCAGGGTAAGAGGTACCTGAGACAGGTTAGCATTCTAATTAGAAGAAACACAAAATTCAAACCAATAAGTATGATTCTTAGAAAACAGAAATATGTGAAATGAATGAGTAAGAGTACACCACATGCTCTTTATTCAACATCAATTTATGCCACAATTCATAGAAGGAAGAGAGAATTGTTAAATACAAACTTACTTGTGACTAAACTTGGCCTTATTCCGTGAGATGTAAATTGAAACACCATAGACATGTTAACAAACATTCGCTTGGTTAACGTTCTGAATCCTTTCAGAGAGAAAACTGGTCCATTTCCAGCACCTACATCAAATTCCACCCACCCTTTTTCGGATAGCAATCGTCGAAGAGAGACATTAATAGATCCAGTGCCTGTACCATTGTGTGTAGACAAATTACCAGCCATAATAACAGTGTCACGTAAAGTTAAGGGGGCTTCAATTGACTGCACAAATGACATCCCACTGACTTCAATAAATGGAATGGTATGAGGCTCCCTACAGATAAAGAGGGAGAGTACAATATTAAAAATTGTTCAGAAAATAACACCAATACTCAAGATTCAATGAAGTCTATTCATACATACAACTCATCATAATCGTAATCTTCATCATATCTATTGAATATGTCGGTTGCATTTATATTTACAGTTACACTCCCTTTAGGATTTGTCCTCTGCTGTAACCTTCTTTCCTCTCGCTCCCTGAAACAAAAAATAATAATAAAATCAAAACAAGTTTGAATAATTGTACGCTCACTATGGGGAAACATTTAGATAATGAATTATCTTGACATTGTTCGCATGAATGTTTGTTCCTCTCCATCATAAACAGTAAAATATTATTTCTTGACCAGCAAATGTTACAAGAGCTGATCAAATAATACACCTCTTAGACTTGTTACTACACAGCAGAATAAATCAAGAGTGAGAAAAGCTTTCTTTATGAGAACAAGGAAAAATGAAGGAAACTCTCACAAATTATTCAACTAACTTTTGAACTTAATAGAGCACTGTTAAACTCCACAAATACAATTCAATAACATATGAAGTGACCTCTTTAAAGGTAGAATTTTTGTATTTTCTAGTTAAATTACTATTAATTATTACTTAGAGAGAAAAGTCTTGATATTAAAATAATAGTTAAATAAACATAAAAAGATGAATACGATAGAAAGTATATTAGTACTAACAATTATTTGAAAAACAAAAACTTTTATTAATAAAAACAATTAAAAAATTTCAAATGCCTCTTAGGTTTTATGCACTAGGAACTTGTTGCGCTCACACCAGTCGGTCCTTCGGTACAAGCAACACAAGCAGTTGCTTAGGGTAGCAAGCTTCAGTGACCCACATTCTGGACAAATTGTCTGTTACACACTGATTCATGTTATGAACAGGAAAGCGATTAGTAAAACTCTGTACATAGGGGAAAGGAAAATGTTATTTTCTAGATGCTGCATAATAATTAGGATTTGCCCTGGCTCATGCATGTTTGAATTACACTGTGTGTCTGCAGTTTTGAAAGCTTCAGACTTTTCAAACATCTTCTGTAGGGTGTGACAGCCCCCAAAGCAGTTGAGGCCCATGCTAGCAACATTCCCACTAGACTACTATTGCATTTTTTAATTATAGAACCCTGACTTCTAATAGCTGTGGAGGACCCAACAAACATTGTTAACACCATTAGATTTCTCATGATGTTCTATTTTCATTCCAGTGAAAAGTTAGGTTTTATGAATTATTTATCTTGCATTATTTTTTACAAGATAAAATAAAAGTTATAAGATAGTAAAAGTGCCAACATTGAACAATTTTACGATTCTACATGAAACATGAGCGTGGCTCAGTGGGTAGAGGGCTGAGTTGCTGGCTGGATGGCCGGGGTTCGATCCCCATTGAGGTGGTAATTTTTCATCACACCTCAACATTCAGACTGACTCCCAGACCTTCTCAGCCTGCTGTAAATTAAGTACCAGGGTCTATCCTGGGGTCAAACTGGTTGGAGCAAGATGCTGACCACATCTCCTCCTCCTAGTGCAGAGGTCAAGAAATTGTAAAGCTCTACCCTCTGTGAACCCCTTGGGTACCTTCGGGGCCTGTTGTGGGATAGTTTGACTTAGACATGAATATAATGAGTTATTAATTTTTTTCAAAAAGGTTGCTAATAATGAACAGACACATTACTAAAGACTAAAACTTATACTGTCGCAAACAGAAATGTGCCAAATCACATTATCATTGAATTTAAACTTTAAAACTTTATATGCCACCAGCAAGTAATACACAAAATTGTGTTTTCAATCGGTGGACAGCACTGCAGTACAAGCGGCAACAACTCTACAATAAAAGGTCAGCTTTATAGTAAAATATCGAATAATATACATGGTTTCAGTCCTGAACTGAGAGAAACATTTGGAGGATTTATACAGAAGAGATTTAAATCATTCCATTCAACAATCAAATATTAACAAGATTAATTTTTTAAATTAATTCACCTAACTTAAATTTGATTATTTCATGTATTGCAAAACAAATCAATACAAAAAGATACTGTGCAAACATTATCTAACTGAATTGACAAACATCACGAGACTTCCATCTTTCTCTATAACTTGATTTCATACTAATTTTTAACTTTACATTGCATATCTAATATACCTTCTAAATAAGTGCCTTGTATGTTTTGATAACTAATTATAATGAAGTTACAAGGTAAACATTTATGTATTAGCAATTTACCTTGCCAGTCTTTCATATTCTTCTCTAATTTCCTGAGGTGTTTTTGTTCTTTGAACTATTTCCCAACCTTCAGTTTCAAGCCCTCGAATTCCAAGGCTATCGTATATAGCTCTTTGATGTGGATCATTCAAGACTGCAATTTAAAAAATTTGAAGAAATAAATAAAATTGTTTTCATTTAAAACAAAGGAGGTACTAAAAACTACACAAACTCTTTTAGTTTTTCCAAAAGTTAGAAAAAAAAAATTCTTTCAAAACATCAGAAGTATTTAACTGCTCTATTCTTGAACTAAACTTGTATTTTAATAGTAATATGTGTACTTTTTATTCTGCAGTGCTTTTAGTAGATTAACTTAGTAAAAATAGGTAAAATTCAGAAAATACCAAATATTTTTATTTATCTTAACATACATTTTCATGCTATTTTCATAAATAAAATTCTGTATAGACTTTCAAATTAAGTCATATGCAATTACAACTAATGACTAGATTGTTGACCAAAATGCTGCAATATAAAGAAAATACTGCACCTTCATACGCCCTTTTGGTCTTGTTGAATAAAGTTTCTGCCTCTTTCTTTTGAATGGGATCCACATGTTTATCAGGATGATAGAGTCTACTTAAACGACGATATGCGTTGTTTATTTCGTCGCTCGTGGCCTGCGGACAGTTTACAAATGCCCTTTAACCTACAAGAGCAGGTTTATTAGAACGCCGGCTGCTTTTCAGCAGCAAATACATAAGTTACTTCTAGTTCGAATTATAAATAGTGCATTTTCAAAAACGGCAAACGTAAATAAATACAAGAACCACATTACATTTTTAGGAACATTGAGAAATGTATAATAATCCTCTTCTATAACCCCTCCATTTTCATTCTCATCATCCATGCTGCCGTCTTGTGCTTTACTTCTAACCACTTGCACACAGAACACATCAACACTCCCATCACGTCACAATATTACCCCTCTCCATTCTCAAGTCTCAAAACGAAAACAAAAAAAAAATCTTCCTCACTCCCACACGATCAGGGAGATGATCACTGATCTCCAAAGCCACCAACTTAACCAATCCTATCCAATGAATCTAACTGTGCGGTCTTGCCCCCTTCTTGTGACAGGAGGCGGCCAGTTCGATAACGAACATAAGATTTCTATCAACAAAAGAAGAATTATCTGTTAAAGATCAAAAAACAAAATTGTGCAATGCTTTATTTTACTCTGTCTTGAATCAGATAATGGCAAAACAGCATGTTTCAATCAATCACAGATTCTGACAACTTATATATATATATAATCAAAGGTCGATTAGAAAATTACCTAAAGGTGGCTCCACACTTTCGCTATTCGGCAAATCCCGAACAGCCGCACGGCCAATCCCGAACGATAGCGATTTGCTCAGGGTATTTCCCGAATATTCGCCTATTGGCGAGCACACTGATCTAGACATAAGCAATGTACCGAGCACGTGCCCGCTCTGGGAACGACGAATATTCGTGTTAGTGATTAGAGGTTATGGAAAATGAATCTAAAGTAATCACACATTCTGTTGCGTATGTAGTTGTGTCTTGTGAAATGTTAAGAAAATGGTCTTATCTAATCTTAATTCAATCAATGAAATTAAATCATTAATAAACTAGTTCTTATTCCATATCGACCTATTTACCATACCTAAATTACCGACCAATATCTTTNGGAAACAAACTTAATATTGGAAATTACCGACCAATATCTCTACTACCCACTTTCTCAAAAATCCTAGAAAAATTGTTCTATAAGCGTCTTCTAGATTTTTTATCAAAAAATAACATTCTCTCTGACGATCAACACGGTTTTAGGAAATCCTATTCAACTACAAGCGCCATATCTTCCTTCTTAAACGATGTTACCACATCTCTAGACCGTGGAGAATATCCTCAGGGTGTTTTTCTTGACTTATCCAAAGCATTCGATGTCATCGATCACGAAATTCTCCTCTCCAAATTGCATTCTTTAGGCATTCGTGGACTTCCACATCAATGGCTAACTTCTTATTTAAAAGATAGATATCAACAGGTCGAAATATCTATACTAAAAATAAAATACTTCAGCGTTGTCTTTCAGAAACAAAGCCACTTACTTGCGGAGTACCCCAAGGATCAATTCTCGGCCCTATACTCTTTTTATTGTATGTGAACGACATGTCATCATCCACATCAGATTGCAAAATGGTTCTTTTTGCTGATGACACTAATTTACTATGTAAACACGCCAATGCTCAAAAAGTTTTGTCTAACCTTTCGACTTGGTTCCATGCAAATCGTCTCATTGTAAACACTGACAAAACAGTGTCTATGTCATTTCACAATAGTATCACAAAATCTTTACCCCAGGTTTCTCTTTCTTTAAACGGAACACAATTAAAAACTGTTACAAATACAAAATTCTTAGGTCTCCATATTCAAGACAACCTCAAATGGAATTGTCACATTGACAATCTTAATTCCCAATTAAGCAAATTGTGTTACGCATTCCGAATCTTAGTTAACGCAGTTAGTCCACGTATTTCCCGTTGCGTATATTTTGCAAACGTTTACTCCCATTTACGTTACGGCATTACCTTCTGGGGTAATTCCGGTCAGAGTATTCAAACTTTCAGAATTCAGAAGAGGATAGTTCGGATAATTTGTAAATCTCACCCCCGAAACTCTTGTAAACCTTTATTCAAGGAATTAAATATCTTAACACTTCCCTGCATTTATATTTATGAAACGGTCTTGTTTGTTAAGACCGAATTACTGAAGTGCCACCCTTGCTTCATAGGAAACAGTCTCGTTCACGAACATTATACTCGCANACTATACACGCAATAGTAGTAATATTCATCGCCCTAGAGTGTCAACCACTCTTTGCCAAAAAGGACCATATCATTCGGGAATCGTTCTATATAATTCCCTGCCCAATAATGTAAAATATATTATGAAATTGAATCTCTTCAAATCGGCGTTTAAAAACTACCTCCTGCACCAGTGCTTCTACACTGTAAAAGAATTTATTGATTTTAACAAAAGTTAAATTCGTCTTGTGCTTTATCACGCCATTGCTG
>NNCF01131766.1:2207-19475 GCA_002313205.1 Laupala kohalensis | reverse complement strand
TATATATATATATATGTATATATATATATATATATATATATGAACCTGAAACCGATGAAATGGCTCTTTATAAAATATAGGTAATTTGCTTCATAACAAATAGTCTTATAACGGAGTGGAATTGATATTTACGAATATGTACTGTAGATTAGTCAGTTAGCAAATGCAAATCTGAGAGAATTGCAAGGACAAAAGATTTTATAGTTGAAGATGTTATGATTTGCCTGGAAGCTAATGCCCGATCCCTGTTGGGGGAAATAAAATCGCAAAATTTAGAGACCGCAAGTTTGAAATTTTATATTGAGAAATGATTTTGAATTCCATAATATTTATGGGAAAAATATATACATTGGTCAGATGGGAATATCAATTATAGACCTTGCCATCACAAATACGTTTAAGAAGAACATTCTAACAAATTTGTGAATATTGTGTAGCGTAGTAAGTGATTACGCTGGAATTTCTTTGGATATAAAAAGAAATGACATAAATACATTGTTAGGGTTGCTTACGAAAAGAATAATGGTAAATTGGAAGATTTTTGTTAGAATACAAGGAAAGTTGCGAATAGAATTCGTAAATCAACTATTGTGGTGGGGATAGAAGAGAAGGTGTTGTATATGCAATTGGCCTTATTTCAAGTATGTGGAAATGCAGACAGAGAAAAAACAGAACAAGAAAGCATAAAGTTTGGTTGGCAAAGAAATTGGGAATATTAAAGTGAGAAAAGAATAAGTTCAAAGACAATTGAGACGATGTCGGCAAATGAGAGATAATAAAGAGGATGTATTACAGAAGTATAATGAGAAGAGAACTGAGTTTAGGAGGAAAAATTATAGAGCTAAAAATGAATTGTTTGAGTGAAATTTTGGAAACAGTTTCTGCGATCATGCAGAAATTTGTCGTATAGAATGATTGGTATGAAACAGGATTGTGCAGAAAGAATAGTGCCATTGACTTGTTATGGTAGAGAAATATGTCACAACATAGGAAGGATCAGGGAATGCATGTTGTTGGGATTATTTACAGATTAAGGTGACAGATGATTATGAAGGTGGAAACGGTAGAGACAGAATTGTGAAGAAGTGACGCGACAGGATTTAATAGAAATAATTAAAAAGTTACGGAATAGGAAAACTAAAAAGTTATGTGAATATCTCGAATGACTTAATTCAAGACAACATACAAGAATATCATGAGGAGCTGCATCTACTTTATAATTAATGTTTCAAAAAAGATTTTTCCACACCTGTGAAAACTCGTTGGGGACCATATCACCGAAAAAGAACGAAAAATGTTTTATAGTTTAATAATGGTTAGCATAAACACAACTGTGATATCAGGAATGTGATATTTTTTTATAACGAAGCAATACGGCAACTTTTATCATATGCTTGTACGGTGTGGATCCCAAAATTGTCTTTCTCTGTTATTAAAGAAACTTGAGGAAACTGCAACAGATTTGTCTGCAGCGTGTAACGGGCGGGAATTCAAATTATTTCAACAGAGGTGTTCTGTCTTAAATGGGATTATACCGATGGATTTCTAATTGCAAAATATATAACACAAAAATATTAAAGAGAGATGGAGAAATACAGATAAACGACTTCGTGCTGCGAGGAAATAATGGAGGGAGCAGAGAAGAGCTAACAAATTAGTTGCTTTATGCTTGGTAAAAATGGAGGATTAAATCTCAAAATGGACGCAAGACATCAATATATTTCTGATGTACGCTTTAGACAAAACAAAGATTGTTCTCTCTAAATATGTTTATGAGTGGGCATTGAAAGTTTCAAGCTAACTCATTAGTATAGGAAAACGAGACAATGCTATAAGTATATAAGTACTTGTTGAAAGGATGATGACACACCCATGTATATCTTACGGGACTGTTATTTATAAGGCAAATAATGCGGTCAGTACATNTCTTACGGGACTGTTATTTATAAGGCAAATAATGCGGTCAGTACATTTAATATTTGATGAAGGAAGGGCAGATCACTATCAAAAATATTGCGTAGAATATACAGAAGAATATATGGAGAAATTTCCAGGTTTCGTGACGATATTGGAGATGATAAACGATTGACAATATAAAATAAGGACCAATCGATTATGAAACACAATTAAGAATTTTGGGATGACATCCATCGTGAAGAAACAGGACAGACCTCAGCTAAATAGAACGGTGAATGAACCTGAAGATCCTCCAAAAAATGAAATTTTTCACGGATTTTTGTTGACACAAACATTTTAACAGCAATATTATCCAGCGTTACTCTGTAGCAAACCCGTAAATAGTCAACCCTTCTTGTATATTTCAGTAAGACATCTCCAATTCTCTTGCAACGCTCTTTATACAACTTTTTTTCTCTATACAATACGCGCGTTATCTTCCTAAACACCTGTCCCTCCTCTTCTACATCAAAGTTAATCTTCTCTAACATATCCTATTTTCCATGCCATATATTTTTAACACCGTTTCCCGTTTGATCTCTCGCACACCTCTACATCTTTATCTATTTCCAGTATTCTAGTCACCCCTTTCTCCTTGCGATGGCAAAATAACAAGATTTCTTTTTTGTTTTGTTTCGCGTTTACCGTCTTTCCCTTCTGTCACTGACAAAACCTTTCCTTCTTTATGTCCCCTATTTTCCTAGACTTGTCCCCTTTCCTTTTTATCAATATAATTTCCTGAAGTTCTTCTGTCTGTTAATTTTCCATTAAGAGTGCATGTGTCTGTTTCATTTCTCTTATGTCAATCCTCTCAACTACCCGTTATTCTCGATTTTTACCGTTTCTTTCGTTTGATCCAGCTGCAATGAAATTTGTTTCATCGTGTCCAAGGATTCCTCTATCCTCTTGCCCAATTTATCATGTTGGTTCTGACATTATGGTATAATAGACGTCTGTCATGGACTGTGAGTTTTATAGAAAGTTGCTTTATTCAAAGCTTTATACAAAATTGGCAGACAAGTAATCAATTTTCCAGGTAACCCGGAAGGAGTCCGCCTTCTCAACTCCTGCCCACCAGTGGCTCGTATTGTGTCACCTCCAGCACTGGTTCCAGAAGTGCGCGCTCCCCAGGCAGCGAAAGATAGTAAAATAGATTAATTTAATTTAACAGAACACGAGTATCTTCTTAGAATGATTTGGGATCTGCGCTGGATCACTTTGGTGTTTACATGCATTCTTAAGAAGCACACTCCTGCACAAGACCCATTGGCCTGATCCTAGGTCAATGACCGCTAAGCGTATGTGCTTGGACCGGTCCAACCCCGTAAAACCTCTCTTGCGGACTTTCATGTAAATATAACCCCCGTGTAGGATGTGGCTCTTCACCACGCATCGATGGTCTTGGATGCAGTGTCATTAGAGAAAAGGTCATACATGATTCCTCGGTTGATTCCTTGGTATGGTGAGGAACAGTGTCAAGTATGTGAAGTGTCCTGTACAAAAGTGCTACCTCTTCCAACTCCTTATTAGTATTAATATTCTATCATTATAATCATCACCATTATTATTATTTTTTCTTTGAAGAGCTTGTGATATTTTACACAAGGGTACGAAAAAGTCACAGACGGTATAAACTGTCATGTTTCGAGCCTTCCATGGTCTCAGCAAATCTTATCCCAGACTAGCTACCTATCTACACTAACGTACCAATTCTTCCAGAACTTACCTAATCCTTTAAATTTGTCTATTCCCCTTTTCTTAGAACGTTTTTGAATTTAAGAGAGATTGCTGAGCCCGATAGCGCTTCCACGACAACCGCAGGCAAATTGTTCCAGTCCCTGATTGATCTATTGAGGAACGAGTATTTTCCTACGTCTGTTTTTTTCCTTTTACGAATGTTGAAAAAGTTATATTGACTACTCAATCTAGTCGGTTTTTCTAAACGCTCTTTGACATCTCGCCAAACTGGTTCGTTTTTAAGTGTACTGAACAAACAAACCAGTTGCGCTTTTTTTCTACGAATTTAGAGACGTTCTATTTTTATATAATTATTTGCATTATTACCCATGTTTTTGAATTTAATCGCTTTTTTCTGATTTTTTTCTAATTCTTCTATTTGACATTTTCTATAAGGATCCCATCTAGCCGATGCATATTCCAGTAGAGGTCTAACAAAGGTTGTGTATGCTAACTCTTTTGTTGTCGGATTACTCTCTTTCTTTAAAATTCGTTTAATGAAATTTAGAGACTTCCAAACTTTTTGTGCAACGCTGTTAACCTGATCAGACCACTCCAAGTTATTCTTAAACACGATACCCAAATATTTGCATGAATTCACTTTCGGTATTGGATATGAACTGATTTAGTAGGACCAATTTTGCCTTAAGCGGGTACGAGTGAAATATACATCTTTACTCTTCTCTGAATTTATTTTCATTTGATTTATAGTTACCTATTTGTGGATTTCATAAAGATCTCGTTTCAATGTATCCCTGTCTTCCGAGTTGTTTATTGTTCGGTAAATTATAGTCATCCGCGAATAGTCTAATATTTCAACTTATTTTCTCAGGCAGGTCGTTGATAAATGCAATAAATAGTAAATGTCCGAGAACATTGCCTTGTGCCACCCCTGATGTGACGCCTATATCTTCCGAAAGTATTTCCGAAACCCTAACCCTTTGCTTCCGATTATGTAGAAATTCACGGATTCACTCTACTATTCTTCTATCTATGCCAGTATTTGATATTTTCTGTATTAATAGATTATGAGGTACTAAATCAAACGCTTTTGAAAAATTTATGACGACTGCATCAATGCTCTGTCCCTTGTCAAATGTGTCTGCGATGTCCTGACATAACGATATTATTTGGCTTTCGCACGAGTACCCCAGTCGGAACCCATGTTGTTTGTCATGTAATACAGCCGTTTTACTCCACACTTCTCTTAAATAATTTGCTGTTAAGTGTTCCATTATCTTACATACAACCGATGTTAAGCTCACAGGTCTGTAATTTGAAACTGAAATTTTACTACCTGATTTGTGTATCGGAACTATGATTGCATTCTTCCAGTCTTGTGATATTTACGTATTATTAATTGAGATTTCAAAAGTGCGAGTTAGATATGATACTATCGCTTCTCCTCCTAACTTTAAAATATCTGTGGTAACCCCGTCTGACCCTACCAATATTTTATTCTTTACGTTTCTTAGACGTTTTATGATATGACCCGCCTCGTCTCTAAAGGAATTATATTCTAAGTTACATTCTTTTGTTGTGACTTCAGAATTATCACTAAACACTGACGCGAAGTATTTATTGAATAGATTAACTTTGTCTTCAGGTTTGTATACTTTTGAATTGTTATTTTCCGAATCTTTCACGAAAGGCACTTCTTCTTTCCTTCCCGTAAGGTTTCTGGCATATCGGTAAAACCTCTGTTTACCGTTCTTTTCCCTGCCTCAAATACCACTAAGAAACTTATTTCGAGCTAAGATTTTTTCCTTATTTAATTCTTTAGATAAACTTTTGAATTTACTTTGTAGTGTTTCGTTCACCTTGCGTTGCGCCCCAACCCTTCTTGCTTTTCTTTAAGTAATTCCTAATTTTGGGGTGTAATATTTTGGATCTGAGTTCGATTTAATTGTTTTTATTGCAACGAATAATTTTGTTGCGTCCGTGATTTAAAGTTTCTCCATATTCCTTCAATGTTCTCCCCATCTAACGACCACTTAGTGTAATTAAAATATAAAAATTCTTGTATTGCATTTATGTTCGCTTTCCCGTATTGAAATATTTTCCTAGTCACTGTGGAATTTCGTTTTAAGTGAGTTGCCCATTGTAATTCTAGTAGAACTGCTTTGTGGTCACTTATACCTGGTATTACCGCGGTTGAGAGAAATAAATCATCGGGTTTAACGAAAAAAACAAAACAAGTAAACATTCACCCCTATTCTTCTTAATTAACACTTAGATGACCTAAACTTACAATTTTCAAAAAAATTTCGAGGTTAGTGTGTTGTTCTAGAAAGTTCCATGCCCAAGATTATATTCTTTTGTTATGAACCCTCCTAAAATATCACTGTATCCGCTCCTGGGTAAGAGATTATTAAAATATTGATAAAATTAAAAATAAAATGTGCTGAAGAAAGCATTGTAATCAATTATGCCTTGATGAATTGTTCTTAATAATACAAAGTTTCCTTTATTGAGATGAATTATGCTTTGGAGGAAAATAAAGAAACAGAGATCAGTAAGAAAGGAGCGTTGGTCCCCTTTTTCAGTCTGTTTAGTAATTTCTTGAAAATGAAGGAATTTACCACACAATGAGGGGTGTACATAATAATAATAACCCTCGGAGAGCCCTGACCTCTAGAGGGCGCGTCCCCCAGGTGGTGGATGGGGGAGGCCATCGACTTGAGATAGGTTGAACCGAATATAGAGAATAAGTTTCCGTGGACCAATAGGGATCAAGGGGTCACAGGTTGTGTGGTATGGGAACTGGCGCTCCCAACAGACCCTCAGCTGAACTTTCCATTGCTTCCGCTTACTTGTGGCAGGATTTTTGCTTTCAACTTTACTATCGGTCTCTCTTGACCAACTCTCGTTTTCTTCGACCCCGAAGCGATTAGGTCGCGAAAGCTTAGGGAGTTTTTTAAGTCCTTTTCCTTCCCATTCTTGACTTTCCGCTCCTTCCTCCCTATGCACTCCCATTAAAAAAACCTGGACGAAGGTATAAAAGGCGCACCCATCACCGATGGAGACACGAAGCAGGAGTCGTATGGCCTCGGAACTTAAGCCGCTGCCTGGGGAGCGCCAGGGAAACTCTGGAGCCACCGCTGGAGGTGACAGTATACGGGCCGATGGTAATCGGCAGCTGAGCAGGTGGGCTCCGATCGGGTTGCCCGCAGAGCGCCATGCCGCTGAATACAGAAGCTCCAGCCAACATCAAACTTCTCAACAATTTACAAATTCCGTCACAGCTGACGGAGGAGGGCACTACAGTACCATAACAATCCAACACGACTGCTGGCTTGCCTCCGCGTCAAGTAAGGGCTGTCAACAGACCAGAGGCAGTAAGAGAATAAAGTGGACGCTAGAAATGAATAAGGCTATAATGAGAAGCTTCTACCGCGTCAGCAGATGTCAAGAAGCTATCGACAATTGTTACACTTCGATTTCACCACACAATACCCGGAATTAGAACGAACGGAACAAAACGTTGTACACAGGCGCAATATGATCTTAAAGAGGGGATATCTAACAACTATTCAGCTGGAAGAACTTCGCAGAGAAAATACAGAAGAACAAACTGACGCAGCCAGACATCCAGAGACACAACTAAACCGTAGCCACCAAGAGTCGGAAGTATGCGTGGCGAACGAAGGTAGTAAATCGGATAAGGCAATGTCGCACGATGAACCTGCAGAAGATGATTCATTACAGATGGAAGATTTAGTTCTTTGTGTGCGGGAAAAACTGTGCAGTACATTGAAATATTTCAGAGGCACCAACCCTAACTTGAGACCCTGCCTTCCGAAGCTAAAGAGAAAATGCCACTCTAGGCCACTTATCGCAACGGTCAACAAATGCTTGAAAAAATATCTCTTAGACGACGATCATGAAGAAATACATTTAGCCACGTACTGTGGCGCTGTCACTCTTAATTGAGATGAACGGCCAGTGCACCTACTACCCAAAACAACGAAGAGGAGAAGAACATAGGAAACGGAGAGAGCCAGCTTGGAAAATAAGGCTCCAGAAAAGCATAGACTATCTCAGAGCACAGGCGGACATCTTGGATGAGTATCTTAAGGGAAATAAATCCCGAAAAGTAAGAAGCAAGCTGAAAAAACTAACTACGAGGTCTGCAATCAATCTGAATGATAATGAGAGCCCTCAACAACATCTGGCTCTAAAAGACCTCTGTAGACAAAAGGCAAAAGTAAACGGCGCAAGGTTAAGAAGATACAATGAGCTTAACAAAAGAAAAGAAAATTTTGAGTTCCAGTCTAACCGGAAAAAGTACTTCCGGAATCTCGAACAGCCAATTTCCGAACAGGTACCTAGAAGTGAGATCCCAAAACAGCTTTAATCAATACTGGAAAACGATCTGGTCCACCCCGAAATATTATACACAGGCAGAATGGATTAAAATTATAGAAAATAAATACTCACAAGTTGAATCTATGGAAATTAGCTTCTCCGAACAGGAGGTCAAGGACTCCCTACGGAAGACAGCAAACTGGAAGTCACCAGGACCGGACAAATTTCACAACTTTTGGCTCATAGTATTCTCAGCCACACATGCGCTGTGGGTCCGTGCTCTTACTGAATCTCTGGAAAGACCCTCACCGTTCCTGAAGTACTTAACAGAAGGGTGGACGTACCACATGTTCAAAAAAGGGGCGAAGATCCAGACCGAAAACTACAGACCAATAACGTCTGTCAGTGGTATATAAATTATTCAGATCTCTACTGGCGGTTAGATTCCAGAACATTGTTAGAGAAACCGTCTGATTGAGGAGGAACAAAAATGATGTGCCCAGGGTATTTGGGGATGTAAGGACCAGCTGACAATTGATGCTGTTATTCTCCGGCAAGCTAAACTCAAACAGCGGAACCTGAGTATTGGCTATGTAGATTATGCGAAAGCATTTGACTCAGTGCCCCACGATTGGCTATTGCAGACCCTGGAGATCTATAAAGTAGCTCCTGATATTATAGCATGCCTTAAAGCACTGATGACGACATGGAAGACGAACATCTATGTGGGTAACACGCACCTGAGGAAGGTGAATATTGAACAAGGTGGATACCAAGTGAAGAAAGGCTGTAGGAAAGTATCTCAATGTTGTTTATGGATGATTTGAAGCTGTATGCCGAAAACCACCAGAGCTTACAGTGTCTTATAGATACAACCAAACGATTCAGTGAAGACATTGGAATGATGTTTGGACTTGAGAAATGCGCAATCATTACCATAAAACGTGGGAAGGTAGTCGCCAAAAGTCACCCGGGATGTGAGATTGCGGAACTTGACCCAAAGGATGTGTACAAGTATCTGGATCCCCCAAAGCGGATCAATGAATCAGATCAAACTGAAGTCCCTATAATATAAAAAGAGAGTCACAAAAGTATTGAACACGAAGCTGTCCGGAAGAAATGTAATCACTGCAATCAACACGTGGGCAGTGCCAACGCTGACCTACTCATTCGAGATAGTTAAATGGACAACAACCGATCTGGACAACCTAGATCATACCTACAGAAGGCTCTTAACTAAATTCAGGTAATTTCATCCGAATTCCGCACTCCAACGCTTGTATCTCACCCGTAAAGAAGGGGGAAGAGGGCTTCTCAATATTAAGAAAATGTGTAGGGCCCAAGAAGAAAAGCTGAGAAGAGGTCTGAGGTCCTCGAATAATAGTATAATCCAAGCAGTAAGAGAAGATTTTGGGTACACTCCCCTCAACCTAGCCGCAGAACTGCCGGAGGAAGTGATGCAAGAACAAGGAGGCGTATACCCACGGAGTAAAGTACTGCACGGATAGCTCCCAAGGTTCTTGGAGGAACCTGGGCTGGATATGAAAATGTCGCAGGATTCGCCGGTAGATGGACAGTTGTACTCAGAAACGGATTTCTTATGGCCATCCAGGATAGAGTAGTAAGAACGAGATACTACGAAAATATCCTACGGATGAATGTTCAGGATAAGTGTAGAAAATGCGGAGGACCGGGTGAATCCATTGAGCATGTTATGGCTGGGTGCCCTCTACTTGCTAATAACGCCTAACTCGGCAAACACAATCAGCTTGCCAAATTTGTTTACCAGGAACTGGGTTTTAAGTATAATATGCTGCAGAGAGCTACACCACCGTATTACAAGCATACCCCACCACGAGGGAGGTGGGGTACGGTGTTATCATGTGTCGCAACGTGGACCGCTTCAGTTGAATATTGAAGCGGTGTTTATCCCCTTTGGTGGGCAGGATATTCAGACTTAGATCTAGAGAGACTCGCTTGGCATTGCCCTGTCATAGGTCTTAGTGAGAGGTTGAAATAATAACTCATGCACAAAAACTAAAGGAATTTACTGAATGATTAAAGCCCTAAGCGGGCGTCAAAACAATTGATTACATCGCTGTACTTGAGTACGGCGTGAATTACAACGTTCTAGCATAGCTTTGCCGTAAGGGCTGCTAGTGTCGGGATCCGACAATGTTCCAAGTTCATACCATCGGAGAGTTCACTCGGCTCAATGGTGACATCCACAGCAGTGACCACGGTGACGGGTTCGCTTCGCTGGTCGGCTCGGTACCCAGTCGGCAGCTGTCAGTTCGCAGATCTCGTCAATTTGCAGAGTTCAGGTTGCAGAGAGGAGAGAGCCTAGTAAGGCTTTGCCCATAGTTTAAGTAAGTTCGAGGGGTGTCCGGGGGGTGAAGAATCCTTGAGCCAACGCACCGACGAGGTGGTGGAGGCGCGTGTCCGTAAGGATACAGCGCTGTGTTGAGATGGGGGGGGGTTTCTGTAGAGATGGAAAAGTTGCACACGGCCCATCGAAGGACCGTGGCGGTGGCAGGGCGTTGTCCACAAGTTTACATGCGTTTATCACGAAAGTAGGAGGAATCATCATATGGCGGGGGGATACATGGTGTGACTGCCACGCGCAGTCATGCGGCCATGTGTCACTTTCTGGGAAATTACGCATCTATCCCACAGACGAAAACAGGAAGTGGTCCCTATCTCTCGCGGCTGGGCACCGTGGTTGAATGAGAGGCTCTGTTGGGGCAAGTAACCTGAATATCACAATCAGCCCTTCTAATTAGCGAGATGATAAATCTCGGGAGTCTCCCACACCACGTGGCGAGAGGCCCTGTGAGGGAAGCCTCATGTCGCTTTGTGACATTACCCCCCCCTCTAAAGCCGGCCGGACCCACGGCCGGTCAATAAACCGAGGACTCATGGAACATGTGGACCCCGACGTACAATGAGAAGCGCGGAGCGCATTAAAAGCTAAGCTGAAAGCAAAACAAAGACCAAACAATAATAAACATACACCTGCGATGAGGGGAAAACCCTCAAAAAAAGAAAGCAGGATCACAAAAACAAAGAACTGAATACATACAATAAGTGTTGGATACATAGTGTGGCGTGTAACAAACAGCACAAAAACAATACATAAAAGATGGGTACAAGTACAAATGACAAAAGAAATATGTCTAAGTACATAAAACTTCTGGAGTACATAACATCTTCAGATAACATAAAACTAACACATCAAGAAGTTTTTATAAGTTCGTAAAAGTTCATCTTGAAGTATTAAACAGAGAAAGTTTATATCAAGTTCAACTGAATAATATCTTACTTCAGAGCGTCGTCCGTAGACGAAGTAGTTACATAGCAATAAGGAAAATAATAAAAATGGACAGTACTGAATACAGAGTACATGTCGTCATCAGTTAATCTTTAGAGAATATACCATATAAGCGAAACCAGAGTTCGCATTCAGTCACTTAAACTTAAGATAATATTGACAAATAATTGGAATTTTTAAAACAATGATAATATGGAAAAACAAAGCATAATATGACACTGACAGACAGTCAGGTGTCCGCAAAAGACATGAATGTTACATGTACATAAGCAAGTGGACACATAATGTTGAAAAATGTGTGTCACTCATAGTGAAAGCGAAATACATACATTGGAATAATACAAATTCCTATACATTTGAGCGAAGTACCTGACGCAGCAGGCAATGATCACACGAGTCGCAACGACATTCAGTGTGTAAGTTCATTTACTTCGTGGCGTAATCACTTCTTGGACGGGGGGGAAATTCACATTCCCCACCGTCGGATCGCGCGTCGCACTCTGTAGTGTCACGGCGGGAGATGTAGCTAAACGCTCCGCAGTGCTTGCAGAAGTACGATTCATGGAGTAATCCATAGGGGACCTGGTAAGTCAGCCAATGTCCCTGTTGGATGCATACTAACCGCTTCGCCAAGCGGCAGCTGGCGTCGAAAACGCAGTAACCGTGAAGCTCCCCGATCCGAGGAAACTCCGCGAGCTCGTTCTGGCACGCATTACATGACATGGGCATGGTGCTTAAAACAAACAAAAATGACATGAATGTCAAAATAATATAAACAACCAGGAGGGTAGGGGGAAAGCTCAGCCACATAGGGCGGAGGAAGAGGAAGGGCCACGGCAGCTAGCGGTGGCGAAGAGATTAAAGAAAGAAAGGAAGGAAGCGAGAGGGGAGATGTTGGGGAGCGAAGGGATCAAGGGAGATCGGCTAGGAGGTCAGGGAGCACCTGACCGGGACCAAGGAAGGGACGGTAGATCCCGTCNCGGCGCGCGGCTCGTGGTACGCTGGGCGGCGGCCGCAGGACCGGGCGTCCCACGACCGCTGCTGTGAGGTCGTACGGAGCCGTGTCGTCATCGTCCCAGCATTCCCCGTCGGGGGGCGGGATCGCTGCAGGGCGCGCGGTGGGCTGGGCGTCCGCGAGGCTTATCTCCAGGCCTGGCGGCCACGCCGCGAAATATGTGACGCGACGAGGTACGCCCGACCGACCCGGGCACCCCGTGAGGTGCTGCAGCGCGGCTTCGCACGGTCCCCGATGGTCGGGGTTGTAGGGGCACTCATAATACCCCTGACCGTACCGGCGGGCGCATGCTATCAGGTGCGCCAAGTAGCGCGGTGGCGGGACGATGTGCGCCCGGTCGTAGGGGCACCGAATGAACTCTTTAGTGGAAAAACAACACAATACGGAACATTAGGAGAAATTCACAAGCACGAGATTTCATTGGACCGAACGGCACCGAGGGGCCGTTCACATGTGTCCCTCGTGTCTCCGGAGATGAGATAAGAATAAAGAAATATATAGAGCTGACTAAAAATATAGAGAGGGACCCCTAAACACGAATGAGTTCAGGTGACAAATACATTACAAAGAAGACGGATTATTCAAGTGATAATCACGCTTCATAAACACAATGTGTACAATTTTCAAGCAAAACAAACATTTTATATTTATTTTTGAAGAATCTTACGTGAATATTTGAAACTTATGAAAGACTTGCACCACCCGTTACAGACGAGCATAATATGGTAAAAGTATTAGTTTGTTTGTGAGATTGTAGCCGTGGCAACCAGTGATGACGTAACAAGACCATAATTAAGGTCGTATATTATCATATATATGAGGGGGTTCAGGCAGGGGGTCGCGTCTGAAACACACCCGAGCTGACGTGAAACTACTCCCTGGCGAGGGAAATTCCGACGGGGTCTCGTACCCGTCGTTCTTCTCTCGTTTCCATCGGGGAACCCTTTTTGGCCTGCAATCGTAAATTGCCCACCCTAAATACCAAAGGAGTGGCACGTGAGCTACCAAAGCAAGATAACCCAAGACAATCGTTGCCCAGAGGGGGAGAAGTCTTTGAGGGAGTGGGGTGTGGGGTTCCTCAGGCGTGGTTGTGACCTTAATATCTTCCGAGAATGTAGGAAAATATTGATCTTTATACGGGGGAAGGAATAATTGCATATGAGACGTCCAGGTAGCTGGAAGTTCGCGTAACAGCGTGGGCGTTGTATTTTTAGAAAAACACGGCACTTTAGAGGGGATTAATACATATCTTTGATGCGTCACGTTACATGCGCATCCAACACGTAATCTAAATGCTCCATTAGCGCGTGCGGTTGGAAATGTGGTTTTAGAATGGGAGCACTGAACTACAAGCGGACTACTGATATGAGCTATCGCGTACGAGGTGGATGACGAAGCCTGCACTACCGGTGCTCTGACGTGCGTCTGGCACGAGAACCTGCATGACTCAGCGATAGCGCGAACAACTCCTCCCGAAAGAAGTAGCTGTAAACAGCGCTGCTCAGCTGACGACATCTGCGGTGCCGGATGTAATTTTCAAAGGCTTCGAGTGAAAGTGTCGCAAGAAAGTGTTCGTACAGCTCCTCCGCGAGGAAAGTAAGCAATGTCCCGAGCATGAATGTTAAGTGCACATGTTTGGTTCTTCCACGCGTAAGGCGTGGGAAGAAAACGAAGTGTGCTGTGGTCAGTTAACGAAGTACGAAGAATAGGAATGTAAGCGACGAGTAAGATGTGCGTAGCGGTAAAAACACAGTCGAAGAGAGCAAGCGAATAGTATCTAAGTAAGTCTTCAAGGGGAACCACAAGCTGATAACCGGTCGCCCCGAGGTGACGGGCCAGCCGTTGGAGCGCTTCCCGCAAGGTCGCAGGCGCGATAAGAGTAGGGTGAAGTTTTCGTACTTGACAAGAACAAAGCCACGCGTGATTTGCAATAAAATTAACAAAAAATGCACTGGTATTGCCTGCGGCGCGTAATGCTGACTCGGAAAAGTGGAGAGTATCCACCCTCGTGAGGTTTACCCAGTGTTCATCGGAAAACCTCGCTTTTACTTCGTGTCCGAGGACACTGCCATTAACTGGTGAATACAAATATCTTAATTGATTATTTTGTCCAAGTGAACTCATATCTTGGAAAAAATATGGAGTTCGTGACCCGCTCTGGGTCACCTGTTGAAACCACACGTCTCTACTTCGAAGGTCTTCCTCCATGAGCTGACACGCTCTATGTGAGCACAACAGTTCACGTTTCCCTAAGTCTAAGAACGACTGAGGAATGACCGGTATCCAAAAAGCTAAGGGAAAAGTATCATCATACAAAGACACAGGGGAGAATGGGAGAAACTCTACACCACCTGTTATAATAGTAGCTATGGCGTGAGAAGGCGAATCGGACCAAATATCGTTCGTACCTAGATATGATTCAAATGTCTCAGTTGGTCTAGTGACTACCATGTCAGAACTCAATAATCCAATTAGGAAGAAACCAGGCCACCCTTTACAGAGATCGGTGGTGGGCGAGCAACCCATGGCCGCAATGGTGAGGTTTTCTGGCCAAGCGCGCGTGAAAGAGTGCTCAATTCTTTGACCCGCGCTTTCAACTCCGGAGTTTTCCTTATAAGACTCTATATCAAAAATACAAAAAACATAAAACGGAAAANTCAAAAAGTAACATAAAACGGAAAAAAGGTCTTCCTTATTCAAAGGGATTCGCCTTTGACGTAAGGGGACGGGCGCTACCAACACTTCAGACGGATCTCAACGTGGATCTGGCCCGTAAGCAGGTATCACTCTACCTGCACTCAGGAAATAACAAAAATCACGACGGTTTCTTATTTTATTACGTTTAAATTCCCATAAGCAACGTAATAATTTCACCTAAAATAAATCTGACATGGTTCTAAATTAATTTTCATAACCGCCGCGTGTCCGATCCGACTTCTACTACGCGAACGAAGGAAATTGAAATATTTATACGCAGGTGGCTGCGTCAGCGCGGTTTTCACTTCTCACCGCGGCTTTAGGGGTAGCGAGAGGCGATTCCCCTTCCGTTGTGAGGTGCACAGGACGAAGAACGCCGTCTCGGGTATATAAGTAGCCACTTTTTGCGGCGAATTCCCGCAAAGCCGCAGCGGTGACGTCAGAATGAGTCTGGCGCGTGTCGCGCGAGTGATGACGTTGAGACCGCACGCCAGCTAGTCGGCGACTGAAAATAAGCTGGGCCGACCGGATGGTCTTCCAGATCAGCCAGACAGCGAGTACTGCAACAGCCACGATAAATATCCCAGCTAATATATCACTTATGATCGTTTGTGCCTCCCCTTCAGCGTTCACAGCGGGGAGGAATTTTGCTAAGAACATTGGGTGCATTTTTACAGCTAAATACCCAACTGTCAGCGTCAGAGCTAGATTCCACAAAAAATATAAATTAATCCCTAAATCGGAACGATCCAGAACCGTGCTTCCGAATGTTTCTCTTCGAATCCAGTTAATCTGGGCCGCCGGTGACGTAATATTCAGATGAGGCGCAGCGAGAGTCCAGTTTTGATTTAAACAATCAGAAAGTTTCTGAAACGCGGGATTCAAGTGAAGATGGATCAAGACTCAGACTATCTAAGTGAGTCCACGCCGCGGGGATTACTCTCACTACGCTCACAGATGACTGGACAACGTCACACGGAAACTGCCTGGGAATCACCGTGATTACCCACCCATAATTCAAATACCCACCCATAATTCACAAGCGCAGGGATTGTTTACAAGGAGGGCCCCCGGAAGGCCGGAAGGCTGCCTTGCTATCTGCAGCTCTGTTCCGTCGCATTTTACAGCGAGGGGATATTTGGGTTGAGTAAGAATATAAGCGCCAGGTTTTAATTCACCGATTCGCATACCTGTGCTTGCCTGACAGCGTAATAGACAATGCTTAGCGATAGCTGAAACCGACATATTTGTGACCATTGCTTCGGCACACGTCGAACCAAAGACCGCAGCGGACGAGAACCTAGGGACGAAGCATAGCTGCGACTCCCGTGGTTCGCAGTCCGCCAGGTTGGTTCCCGTGATCACTCTAGACTCATTTCCTCGCCTCACCAGCATGGCGGGCTCATGAAATAACTGACACGTTTCACCTTCCCACGCGAAGGGGAGAGGTACGAATTCGAATAATTCCCAATCTTGACCTACTTGTCGCAATGGCACTTTAATTTTGACTAAAATATTTTCTTTCGAAAGTAAACACTCAGCCAAGGGTAATTTATAATACACGGCGATGTCATCAGGTTTTATAGCTAATTCGACATCTTTCCCTTGCAGCATCGGTATTAATTGTCGCAAATGGTCTTGTAAGACCGTTGCGGGAACGATCGCGGCAGGAATAAGATGTCGACGGCACTGCGTGAGAACATCTACGTGTTTAATGGTGTCCACAAGCCGAAACTGTCGAAATATCGATCTTTGTAATTGCTCCACTATCACATTTTCAGTGGTCCACAGGGCATGCATTCCGCCCTGCACGCTGGTGATAAACTTTTTCGTAACGTTTTGTACTAAGTGTAGTTGATCGTTTAATATACTAAGAGCTACTCTATTATCACGTTCGTAGTTACGCAAATTTTGAGTTAAATTTACTAGAAAGCCGTGTTCCGTATGTAGGAGTTCTTCGAGCCGTCGCGACTCGCTTTCAATCTGTTTATTTGTAGCTTTTAATCCATGATATTGCCGAGCTGAAACGACTCCGCAACACCAGTGCAAAAAGTCGCCTAAGAGATCGAGAGATCGCTTATCTCGGACCTGCGGGGACGTTTGAATCTCGAAGGCTAAACTGCTTTCGAATTTATCTAATTCCGAGAAAAATAGTGAATCAGCAATATCGAGAGCTCCTTTAATTTCATGCGCCTGTAAAAATGATGTCTTTCTGGCTTGTAAC
>NNCF01131764.1:18373-30985 GCA_002313205.1 Laupala kohalensis | reverse complement strand
ATAAAATATAATATAAAATATAATATAAAATATAATATAAAATATAATATAAAATATAACATAAAATATAATATAATAAATCCGACCTGAGCGAGATGCTGGTCACATCTCTTCCTCCTAGAACCGAGGCCTAGTAATTGTGGAGATGTATCCTCCATGAACCCCTTGGGCATTTTCGGAACTTGTTGTGAGACTGTTTGTGGAGGAAGGGAAGGAGATACAACGTGATCATGTGACTATCTACAGCTGATTGAAACCAGTATGAGAAAATTCGCGTAACGCTTTCCGAAGAAATGAGAAGCTCATCCTGGCCCTGGTTTTTCTTCCGTTTACCTTCGGGTAGAGGCGGATGTTTTAATAGGCTCTTGCCGAGGGACGGCATCTATTGAAATAATTATTTGCGAATTCAGTGTTATTTAATAGTTACGATTTATCTACGATACTTTCCGAATGATATCTAGTTTGATAATAATACCTACTTCTAAAATGACTCTTTTGTGTTTTATCGAATACAATATTTGTTACTATTATGTTAATAGTATAACACGTGTCGAAATATTTTTATCGTTAGGAATATCTTGAAAAGTTAAATCCACCTCTGCCTTAGGGCTCTATAACTGAATTGATGGGATGGTCCCTTCTTAGCTTCCGGAGAGTAAATTAGTTTACTATCCTCCACGCGGTCATACGCAGTTTTTAACTGCTTTTTTGACAATAGAGTTTATTTGTTTATATCCTCCCCCCTGACGGTTCTCTCTTGNAGGCGGTGGTTAGGTTTCTGCGTATTCCACACCGCCAACCACCAATACTTTACGCGTCGCAGAATTGATCTGAGTGCCTCGTTTTGCCAATGAGAAGATTAATGTCGACGAAAGCGAGAGATGTAGAGGCCGCCAACACAGTGATTCGAGAATTCTCTCCCTCGGCTTGTTTCACATCCTATTTTTTTATTTTTTTATTTTTTTATTGATGAATCATTCCCGACGTCGCCAATATGTTATGAATTTACGGCTACTGAGCAGCCGGACACGTAGTCAGTCACCCCAGGGGACTAACAACTAGTAAGTACGTGTTTGGCGAACACGGGGCCCCGAGCTGAGTCTGGCATTACTTCCACTTACTTGTGCCAAGCTCCTTCCTTTCTCTTTCCTGACCTTCCTTGGTCACTTCTTCGTTCTTTTCTATCCCGACGCCATTGGGGCTATCAGGGTATCTTTCATTTCCCTCTTTCCTCTCATTTTTTGTCTTACCCCTCATTTTTTGTCCCCCCTCATGTTATGTGCCCCCCACATTTTAACCCCCCCTCCATTTGATGTATGTTGTGAGATGTGTTTTGGTGTGTTGTAGATCAGGAGGGTTTTTAGTGGGTATGGCTGAGTCATGTTGGCTCTCCCTAGTGCGTAACTGCATTTTCCCTACCTGTACAAGTTTTTCGGGCTCCAATGATCTTTGATGTCGACATGAGCCGTAAGGCCCCACAAAAAAAACGTAGTCAGTGACGCTCGGGAGCTGGATCGTGGAATTTAAACTAAAAGGAGTAATAGCTCTTGACTTCGACCTTCGAATTCCAAACCCCAAACATTTTTGGTGCGTTTTTATTTTTATTTTCGTACGATAGAATGAGTATTAGATCTATATCCCGAGGATCAAACTGCTGGCCACATCACCTTCTCATTGTGTCGGGGCCGTGCCCTGTGAACGCCAAAGGGCTCTCAGTGGTAACACTTTTGACTTGAAACAAGTTTCTTACACTCTGTTTGAAGTCTATTTTCCGTCAAAAGGGACTTATGATGAATCAGATCTTATCAACCTTTTCCCTTATGACTTGATGTAAATAATCAAATTTCGTCAAAAGAATAACACAAACTGCGTGTGACTAAGGGACCGTTCCATCAATTCCGATCAATTACATCCAAAGAAAGTTATATAACACATACGTGCTGTTATCCATTCATTACATTTCCAAGATAATTGTTGCAAAATCAAATGCGCTAAAAATTCGAGATTAATAATAACAAAAGTATTAATGACTTTTTCTCGCACCCGAAGGAAAACCGGAGAAAAAACCCGAACCAGGATGACATGGAATGTTTTGTGGTAGAAATTAACTACTTTGAATAACAGGGAAAAGGAAAATAGCGAGGATGAGGAAGAAAACAAAATTGTATCAGTGTTAGGAGTAAAATAGAAATGATGTGAGAAATTATATTAATTTATTTTGAAATTTATTCCTTTTAAAGACTGACGACCCAACCCTGGACGAACACTGTGTATTGATATATTAACTACACAACGTTTTGACTGCAGTAATACGTAGTATTCACTGATCAGAAGGTCGAAGATCGTTAATCAATTATTTATTCTGATTACAATGGACGTAAATTCTATTGAAATAAACTTCATTTTACGTTAACTAGGATCATATTGAAACCAATTTTTTTTCAACTCATATTTCAACTCATATTATTGTTTAAAATTAAAATCTGTAAATGTTTTTAACATTATGTTGGACGAGAACAATAATTTTGTGATTTCAAAACTTGAATATTAATCCAGACTGTCGTTTGACTTCTTTGGCAAGGGTCACATTGTCTCCAGTCACGTGATGCGGCTGCCATTTCTGTCACAACACAATTTTCCACAGTTTTTGGTGAATTATTCTTGTAAATAGTAATTTAAAGTCAAATGATTCAAAATTTTGCGCCGTAAGGGTATGAAACTTTATCGCCACTGGATAGAGAATGGTTCGAACTATCATTTAAAACATTTTTAGGGGGTACTTAAGCCTAGTCGCTCTGACGGATATAATACCTTAAAACACTATTTACTATCAGGCACATAGATAATCTAGTGGTGGAGCTAGCGATGGGGTGAGATCGTGATTGAATTGTGTGTTAACGATATGTTGAACAGCAGATAAATCCGCGAGCGATGCACCGTTGTTAATGGTTATATCTCCATCTTTTCTTCAAGAGGCCGTGATCTGAACAGGCGCCTCATTCGTTTCGTGCATAATCCATGAGGCGCTGCTCGTGATCCTCTCGTCGGCTGTTTTTGAGTATTAATCCCTCCGCCGCTGTGGTTTCCTCGTAGAAATTGCACCTCGAACATCGCGCCTTTCCCAATTAATATTTAATGAAACCCCTTTTACCTCTCTTTCGAATTTAATGAGAACATTTCTATAAGATCTATTTTCAACAAGGAGATTTTCTTTGTAAATTATTTACGGTTAATATAAATTCATTCGGAATATGATGGGTTTTCAATATACCTTGGATTTGTAGGGAGATGTGCACGTACTTTCTTTAGGGTCACGTGCAAAATTATTGCAGATGATAACGAATTATATCGAATGTCTAAATAAATAAATAAACTTTAGTGTCAAAAAAGCAAAAGTTACAAACTGCGTATGACCACGTGGAGGACAATAAATTAATTTACTCTCCGGAAAGAAGCAAGGGACCATCCCTTCAATTCCGATCAAGGGCTCACGGGCAGTGAGGGATTTAATATTTATAAAATAAATTATTTAATAAATACGTACTGTTATCCATCATTTATTCCAAAGTAAATAGATATTTGTGACGTAAAAATTCGAAATTAATAAAACAGAGGTATTCCCGACTTAGGAAAATGCGTCACTACCCGGAGGAAAACCCGGGCCAAAATGGGGCTACAGAGATAATGTACACAACCGTGCCATTGCTACATGCTACAGAGATTATGTCTTAAAAGGATTTTAAAGCCTGTCATAATAGTCTGTTAATTACATCTGACAAATTAATCGATTTTCTTGGTTTCAATTTCACGATTCCCTTTTTTTTTTAAATTGCCTTTCGTTCAGGACCGCAAATACGTGTTTCCCAGTGCTCAATGAAGGTGTAACTATTCACAGCTGGCCGCCAACGAAATGGAGAATTGCGACGATTAGCGAAATCTATTCTGGATGCGCTATAATGGATCGCGAGGAATTTTAAATCGTTGTATAACATATATTGTGTCTCCTCTCGTTATGTACTGCCTAAAGTCGACGCAGCGAAAGAATGGTATCGTGACTTGACCAATGAAGGGAAAGCGCGACGTTGTCGTGTATGTCTGCTGCAGGGGTTGGGTAACAGTATACTTTAGGTATAGTTGTACTCATTCCGCGCGGCTTGCGGTGGCACACTAAGCGGTGGGAAAAACTAACCTCAATCCGATTCCTTGTGACCAAAGGATAGAGATCAAGTCCTCTGTCCGTCACATACGGCATATTAATCTACGAATCGGTTGATGTAGGCGGTAGCATCCGAACGGTAAATTCTGCTGATACGAGTATAACTCACACGCGTCTACAGCGAGAGGAAAAGTCGACACGTGCCTCGCAATACGTGACGCGTCCACGTGCTCTTCACAGTCGTTCCCTCACTACTATTCTTTCGCCACGAGTACTTTAGCAGGAAAACGTAGGTTTGATCTCACGCTCCACGGAACGGAATGACGTAAACGGAAAAGCGCGGTGTTCATTAGTTCATTTTGTATTAGGTGTAGTAAATTACTTTATTAACCTCACTGAGGCCATACGCAGTTTGTAACAGCTCCCTTGACCGTAAATTATATATTCCTCGCGTTCTGTTGGCAAGGTAATCGAAATTGAATTCATAACCAACCTCGGACAACAATTCAATTCACTTNAATTTTTGTCCTTGTTTGTTGTGTTATTAACTTGTATTTACAGGAAATAGTCGCTTTTGTGACTACTATTAATATTTATATGGATATTACTTAAATTCTTTGTGACCGCTCTTTTCTTGAAATTTTCCTACCACACTCTCCTTGACATTTTCGCGAGTGAGTTTCAAGAATTTGTTTCGTAGAGGTTGGCAATTCGTTTAAGGCAGCCATATTGGATAATTTGAGGCGAAGTACCGTGACTTTGAGAATACTCCAGAATAATATAGCGATACAACTTCTAGTATCTCCTTCCCTTTATCTTTATCTCCGAAATGTGGTTTGGTGAAAGAAAGTCTTCACGGCCTGGACACCACAATCCGATAAAAAGTGTTGCGAGGAACACACATAAAAATGTTAAAAAAATTATTGTGAAATTGTTGAAATTTAATGATACAAACCGAATTCTTGTTTCGTGTACACTGATATTTTTTTAATCCAAAGAATGAAGCAATTAAATTCAAAGTTGCTTTTTCATATTCCACCAAACTGTTTGGTGATGGGGTTGTCTTCTTCATCGCAAGAATTGCACACTATTACATCGCTATAAAAAGAATAAAAAAACATGTGCATAAGAAGAATTATATTCCCCCTCTAAAGGTGAAGACAAAAAAAGGTTTGGAGGGATGATCAAAATAAATTTTTTTAAAGTTTTTGAAATTTGGTTTATTTATGATTCTATACGTATCTTGCTCAATGCGAATATATTGTTGTGCATGTTTCATTCAACGTTTTATAAACAAGTTATGTAACTTAAAAAAGTTGATAGAGATTTCTCATATGTACTACAAATGTATATTCAATGCATTCTTTCTAAGTGCTGAATGATTTCGGAAATAACATGTATTATATATGGTCTTAAATTATAAAATTTTAATAAACATTTTTTTCTGTTTCAGGTAAGATTGCATGTTTTTATATACGATAGAATATAAGCTGCCAAGGTGAGTACTTTTTTTTCTAAAGTCGCCTTGAACTGGGCACCTAGCCAAAAGGGGGGGGGAGGGAAATCCCTCCCAAAATTGCAGGTATTTTAATATTCGACGCTTGTAGTATTCGACCTGTGTAAAATATTGTTTATTCACCCTTTATTAAATTAAAATAATGAGAAATCGACAGTGAAACATATATTTGATATGTAAGGACAAATAACTTAAATATTAATTAATTTGGCGCAATATCTACCCTACTCCTAATTACATTTCCGGCTTCCAATGTGGCTTGGATTCGTACAAGTAAAGTTGTGAGTTTTTGCTCAATTTCTTTTACATATAATACGATAACAACACATTTTTAATGGCAAAATAATCTTTCATCAATTTTAATATATATGTATATAGTTTTTTCACAGACTTTGAAGCAGCGCTGAAAAAAATACATTGTTTCATATTAAAAAAATAGTGATAAAGGTGTCAATAGCCCTGCAACTAAAATAGCAGCACAACGTTTGAATTCGTCCAGTGGCAAGTGTCATGACACGACTTATTTTTGTGAAAACTGTACTTTGATATCTCTATTCATTAAGAACGAATTGAGGTGTTTTCTTTTATTGACTCACGTGGTGTAGTATGTGTTACTTAAACATCTAGTAATGTTTTTGAAACAGTTGAAACAATTACTGGATCTGATTCAGTAGTTTTGTTTCTTGTACTGCACTTACCAAGGTTTCTTTTCCTACGTAATATTTTTCTCTTCATATTTTTGCCTTTGAAATGTTTCGCCATTTTCAGACATGTTCTTATGTCGTCTTTTGTTTGATCTTACGAAATATAATTCATCCGCGATATCTTTGTTGTCTTTCTTTGTTGTGAAAGGCTTTTGTTTTCCTTTTCCTTAGTGAGTTCGCTTATCTTTTCAGTTCAGTTATAATGCAAGTAATGAACTTTATATATTATAATTCACCGCGCTGATTTAAAGAAGTTCTTTACGGGAATAATTTAAGGTTAAGGCACTCAAAATTCGTCAAATCACGGAGATGTAAGATTGTTTTCTATATTATATGTATTCTAATTGTTTTAAAACACAACAATATGAATAATAATGAAGGAAAAACATTAATTAATTTGCTTATATACGTTAATAATATAGTACAAACAATTTTCAGGAATTCGCTTCACTTGTTTGAAACGCACAAGAGCATCAAGTTAAAACACGAGCGCCGAGCGCAGCGGTTTCGTAATTTATACATCTTCTCTTGGAAGAAAATGAAATATCTTTCTCAGATATCTGGTGACCTCTAGATTAAAGTGATGTAAAAAAGTCTTCGAAAATTTTACTAGAAATCAAAGTAAACTTCCATCACTTTCGTGATTTAAAAGTTGGCCTTGTTTTGTAAATAAGTATTTTCTCCATAAGACGCAGAGTATTTTAACATCAATTATAATTGCAGTTGTTTTATTTAAATGGCCGGTGAGGTTATGTTTTTAGAGTTGAATTCACAATAAGTACATTTTAATCCGTTTATTCGTGTCGATTTCACATATGTTAGTGATTCAATTCTACCTAAACTAGTACTACCTTAATATTTGTACATATTTCTTCCGTGTATATATGTGATAACTTTCGGTCAAGTGAAAATGGCGACCAGCCGGGACTCGAACCCAGGTGATCTTGCTTTGATCGCTAGGGTGTTAACCGCTACACCACCGGTTCGCCTTCCACAACTCTACACCATTTCCACCCAGACCTAAACCCCGGCTGACTTGGTGTAGAGTTGTGGAAGGCGAACCGGTGGTGTAGCGGTTAACACCCTAGCGATCAAAGCAAGAGACCCGGGTTCGAGTCCCGGCTGGTCGCCATTTTCACTTGACCGAAATTTATTACCTTAATATTTGTTTGAAGTATGCTTCATTTCTATATTATACGTTTCAAGCCTCAAAACCGTAAAAGTTTTCTTCCGTAAGTTCTTGAGGGAAATACCTTCAATTTCCGTTTTGAGTGACTCTAATACCGAAAAAAGTGGATTTTAGCATTACTTCCGTCAGTGTGTTGGTCAAAGCCCAGCGATATGTAAAGCGAGAGTTCTATTGATATTACGGAATGAGTCAATTCCGTTTATGTTTTGTTTCTACAGTGCTGGCGGCGAAAGATGAGGAGGAATTAAGGGAGGTGTCTATAGATCGCCTGGAAGAGTCGAGGAGTCAATGCCAGTATTTGCGTGATTGCCGACCCTTCCTCTCTCGTCCAAGATTCGTACGCGTTTTATTCAGCAGAATCTTAGCGGGGTTACGTTCCGATTCGTCAGTGATTAGTATATGCCAACTGTGACGGAATAGTGGACTTGATCCTTAACCTTCTGTCTCGAGGAGGCTTTTCCCACCGGATATAGCAGCCGCTTTGTGGGTGTCGTGGCACGCCGTCCGTGATGAGTGCAGCTACGCTACGTCGCTCCCAGCAGCAGAGATATGGCAACACCGCGTTTTCGCTCCATCGGTTACATCTCCTTACACTATAATTTTTGTTACTCTAATAAAAAAAACCGTGCTTCATAAGAGGATAAAAGTACAACTTCTCCATGTTTCCAGTTTGGTCTCTCTTTTCTAGCTGCTCTTTCGTCCCTCTTTCTCTTCAGTGATGTATTATTGTCTTACACTCAGTTCGTGCTACACACGTGGCACGCTTTCGCTCTCCGTGTAACCTCCTAGAGCCTCGACGCAGGCGATGTCAGCGCCCCTGGTGTCCAAGTGACGCTTATCCCCTCTCTTGTTTTTCTTTCGCCGACGCCTTTTGTTTGCCTTCTCATCGCGTCGAGAGTCGTTCTATCGATTCGATTCCTCCAGAAGCCTCCAGTGACTCGTGGGAAGACCCAATTACTCTCCGCGATTGCCATCATGTCAGATATTGTGGAACAATAACCATTCAGCGAGTTGAAGTCCTATACTATTAAGCGAGCAATAATTGAAGTTAAGTATATTTTTGATTTTTTTCTCGAGAACAACTTTAACATTTTTAAATACAATTTATAGGTTAAACGTGTTTGAGGATAAAAAAGCAATCTAACCTTGTGTAGTTACATTTCGTACAAACTTCTAACAGTTTGACATACATAAATTTTAGAAACGCTGATTAAAATTTTGTGTTTGAAAGCATTTTTGGGACCATTCCATCAATAGGAGTTTCAATGTCATTTTAAAAAATAACTGACGAATACGCAAAGGAATTATTTCCAATGGTCGTTACAGAAATTAATATATTAATTAATTTAAATATTGAAGCTATTTAGAAATTATTATTTTAAACCAGTTTATTTCTGAATACTTTCAAGTTATTCTCGGTAGTTTTAACCACGCTTTTTAAAGATGAAATGATTGTTATAAAATGAAAGGAATAGAGGAAATTAAAATGTTTGTGTAGTATACTCCCGTAATTCGCTCTTCCAAATTTCATTCCGGTAAGCATTGTTGACGAAGAGAGAAATTAAAACGCGTTTGTTTGTTCCAAGCGTTTCTCTGATGTTTAATTGACGAATGAATGCGTGTCGTAGCGAAGCGTTGTGGGAAATATTAATACAGCCAGATCTCGTCTGCGTAGACTTCATTTATGTGAATAATTAATTCTGCTTGGCTCGTTGAAACTCCAAATCGACGTGCTTGAATTCCACGCCATTCGGTGAGTCGGAATCCCTCCCTGGAAAAAAGATGACTCACGTTTTATCTCTGGAACAAAATTGAGGTAAGTACTAGCGCAGGTGGAATTAAATCACTAAAATATCTTAAATCGACACAAATAAACACGAGCTTATTGTGATTTGTAGTAAATTATCCGTAGTATTTTTTGCATCACTTTTGTCCGTGGGTCACCGGACAACCGAGAATGATATTTCACTGTTTCCGGGGTGAGATGCATAAATCACGAAAGTATTATAATTCTGAACTCAGAATAATCTATAGTTCGATAATAACTTGTACATTTAAATTTACAAACATATTTGCGTTAAATTACAAACATATTGACATTATATATGTATTATAACTCGCAGTTAACTTTTTATCTTATCTAGGAACTTTTGCTGAATTTNGGTCCCTTGCTTGCTTCCGGAGAGTAAATTAGTTTATTGTCCTCCACGTGGTCATACGTAGTTTGTACTGTTTTTTGACAATAAATTTATTATTATTGTGCTCGGCCGTCATGTTGCTACATGTTCTTGTGCATTTCAAACAAACCTTGCGAGTTCCTAAGTTTTGTTTGTACATAGAAATTAATTCATGTTTTTCATCATTATTATTCATATTGTTGTGTGTTAAAACAATAATATATATCTATGATTTGACTAACTTGGAAGTGTTCGTCCCACGTTAACGTTCTTATCCAATAGGAGCACTTCATGAAAGACTCATATACTTTCAGATGTTTGAAACAGTTGAAATTCTCCTACCAACTTAATTCGCTTTTAGCATCTCACTTCGGAAGAAGTGAAATATCTTTTTGTAATTTCCAGTGAAATTTAGATAAATGTGATGTAAAATTCTACGGTAAATTTACTGCAAATCAAAGTAAACTTCCACCACTTTCGTGATTTAAAATTTCATCTTTTTTAAATGTGTAAAGACTCAATATATTACTTCATTTATAAAAGCAAATATTTTATTTCAGTGGTAGGTGAGGTACGTTTTTCAAGTTGAAATCACAATAAATATGTGTTACTCTGTTTATTTATGCCGATTTGAGATATTTTACAAATTCCATCCTACGTACGCTGGCGCTACCTTCATGAGTCATCTTGTATTTATCGTCCTTTGTTTCATCACGCGATTGTTTGAAGTGAGTCGCTGTAATACAAACACGAAATCTGTATTAATTCAGCTGCAATATCAGTTCATTTAATTATCCTCTCAGCGAAATTTCCTTCTTTCTACACACAACATCGCTTTTTCGGCACGTACCACGAATAACGTTTGCGTTATTAGCATTTCATTCGCGAAAAAACATGGGTAATCCATTTTTATGGCGTGTGTCAACACAGTCGGTTGTGAATATACATGCGTTTGGTCTTTGATATACTTTTGAAATCGACTAAACTCATTAATGATTATCAATTAAATGGAAACCATTACCGCAGGATAAAATGGACATGCGTGATTCATAAAGTGTGGTTATGACGTGGTTGTGGTCGGGTAGCGCATTTTACTGATAAATCCTAATTCGTAATTATTTTCGTAAAATTCGTCACTGAGATGTACACAACTGCCAAATATTGCATCTACTCTCCCCGTTTTATTCATCATGGAATAGTTCAACGGAACATGAAAGGTGTAATATCAGTGTTGACCGAAGTCAAACATATATGAATTTGATTGTCCAAAACAGCAGTTGCAGACTACGGCAATGAACATTTGGGAAAATAATAAAGGTTTTTAATTACCTACGGAAATTCTCCGACTACGCGGAGGAAAACCGGAGAAAAACTCGGGCCAAGATGTATACCACCGAACGAACGTTGCTTACAGTTAGAAATAAACTTAAGATGTCAACTATTCAAGAATATTGGAAATATTCTTCGAAGGAGTTATAATTCATTAATAATTCGCTCGACTGATTTTTACAGTTAGCGAGGAGAATTATTTTATAATTTTAAAACTTGATATTTAATTTAGACTTTACAAGGATTGCATTGTCTTCAGACACGTGACATGGCAGCCGTTAGCGTTAGAAGAGAGCATTTTGCTCAGTTTTTGGAGGATTATTCTTGTAAATGCAGCGTAAGAAATCTGCGTTCCTATTTGCATTTGCTATATCTTAGTAGGGTTTTTTTTTCGCTATGTTAAACCGGTACTTTTTCCAGAATATAGAGAACATGAGCCCACGAAAGTTTCTCCATATACGTTCGTTGTAGTTTGAAGTCAAACAATTCAAAATTTTGCGCCGTAAGGGTATGAAAATTCGTAAATAAGGGTACGTTTTTTGTTGGGGAAGAGTTCGAGAAGCGATTACAAGTAGAGTTCCGAGGTAAAACCCGTCTTACGTTTCGAAAGCGAAAGGACAAAACAGGAAGTAAATGGGATAAAATATATTTCCAAAAAAATTTAAGGTATTTTCTTTAATGTATAAATATAACTGTTCGATTGAGATATTTTAAATTATTAGCGTTTCCTTAAGTTTTTTAAATCTTTACTTCACACAGACCACAATAGGCATTCAACAACCTGCTATAAAAGTGTATTTTTCACTACAATACATTTTCTCAAGACTTATTCTAAATGTCTCGTTTTCTAAAGACGGTCGGGAGAGTTGTCTGGGCGGCCGGGGTCCGATTCGTATTTTTTATCACACCTGAATGGCCAGATTGACTCCCAGGTGTACTCCACCTGCTGTGAAATGAGTACCGGGTCCATCCCGGTGTAGGAGCCGCAGTCACTTGTTCCTACATATACTCTCCATGAATTCAGAGAACGCATGTCAAAACGCGAACGCGTATCGCGTATGTTATGAACAAACGATACCGTCACCAAGAGTGATACGCTGTTGATTCTTAATATACATGTCAGCACGCTACCTGACTCACCTCGTGACAGTGCGCTACCGCTCTCAGCTCATGTCAGTGCGCTACCAGACTCAGCTAGTATCAGTGTGCACTCAACCAGCGTCAGTGTGATATCACATCTCTGCTCTCAGCTCATAGTGATCAAGACTCCGCTACCGACGCCGAACTCATGAGTTAATTCTCCTAACAAACAACTGTTCTCTTCAAGGAAGATCACGGACTTTACCAATTCGCGTGCCCCTGCTGTCGTTGGGCATTAACTATTTCTACTGACCTTTGTCATACTACGGAAATAAACCAGTCCTGTTCACATCTTGAAACTCACAACCTTTTAGTAATATTTATTTGTGGAACGGATATATATATATATATATATATATATATATATATATATATATATATATATATATATATATATATAT
>NNCF01131759.1:0-22198 GCA_002313205.1 Laupala kohalensis | reverse complement strand
AACAAAACCAGTTATGGTGTGGTTGCATTAAAATCTCCAATAAAATCCTAAACAGTTGGTGATTTTTTTTTAAACCGCCATAAATTTGAAATATTTCTCAAAGTCCACTTTTCTTTTGTATCAACAGAATAGGTATTTTCATTTTGAATGAAAATTAATATATCTTATTGTGACAAACATTTGTCAAAGACAGGTATAGAAAATTAACTAGTCGAAATATGAAGAAAAATTTTCTCCTACAATTCATATTTCACATTTAAAAATTAGCTCTAAAAATTCTTCAGTGTTAAGCAATTAATGACTCACAAGTGGCTTATTAATGTAAATAATTTGCAAGCACCCAGATATATCATTGTTAGTTTAGATATGTAACATTATTTAATATTTTGACAAAGTGTAAAGGAATTCAGGGGTAATTTAATGATATTATTACTATTCTGCTTAATTTCCCATAAAATATATTCTTCTCTATGTAAATTGTGAATATATAAAAACATACTACACAATTATCCTTGTCTCAACAATTCTTCTGAAAAAATTAAATATTATTTCAAGCAACAAAATATTTTATCTTAAAATATTACAAGTTCATGATATTTGACAATATCATATTCAACAACAATGTACAAATATGAAAAATAAGTGTATATAAATATCGTTTTTGCAAAAATATGGTTTCATATTTATGTATATTACTTGGGGTGTTCAGAAAATGAGAATACATGCTGCACAAATGTGAAGAAAGAGGAAAAAAGATACTAGAAAATGTATAAAAATTTATTACGATTTTTCCACCCTTTTCCATATTTATTCATCAAGCAGTATAAAAACTTTGACCTCCCACTTTAAGTAGAAATATTTTTTATGTGTTGTGAATATAATACATTTTCTAGCTCTCATCAATCTGGAATAATGTTTTAAAGATTTTCTCACTTAAAAATTCAATAAAATGTAACCACATTTTAGATTACTCACTCAATGAAGAAATATACTTCTGTAAGTAGTTCAAAGAAAATGCAGAGGATACACTACATTCTTTTATATTGGTGACAGTTATTTTATTATTGGTGACAATACACGAAGAATTTTTACCAATCTGATCCCCATAACTATACAAGTCTATTTACTCAGTACAGAATATAATTTGAATTTAATTCTTATATTTCTCTCATCATTTCGTAAAATAGTGTTTTAAAAAAGAAGTAAAAAG
This sequence comes from Laupala kohalensis, assembly GCA_002313205.1. Classification (NCBI taxonomy): domain Eukaryota; kingdom Metazoa; phylum Arthropoda; class Insecta; order Orthoptera; family Trigonidiidae; genus Laupala; species Laupala kohalensis. The sequence continues at coordinate 20,988 of NNCF01131759.1, read as the reverse complement.
TTGTGAGCGGAGANAAAGTTGTGAGCGGAGTAGGATTGAAAGAAATTGTCAGTCTTTAAAAAAAAAAGCAATTTTATATTAACACAACTTACATTGCATTTAATTACAAATTAAACACAGGTAGTCTATATCAAAGGAACAAGAAGAAGCAACTATAAAAAGTTAATTTCAAGACAACTGTTACTGAAATTTAATGCTAAGATTGCTAACAATAAATTTCTGCTATGAGGCAATGCTACTACTGTTCTTTTGAATGATATACCTCTTAAAATGTCTCCAAACATCATGAAATTTTTAATAGGAAAGACATGTAGGTAGTTTGTTATTACCTTTCACATTCCTGGAAACATTCTTTCAGAGGATACTTGAACACATTTGCATGTACAAAGAATATGGGTTATGATAGAATATTTGAAAAGATTCTTAATTCTGTAATAACATGTACTGGGTATCAAATCTGACAAAATTTAGATGATGGATCATGGATTTGAGCATTTTTAGGTGGGTCATCATTTGAATAATAACAGTTAAACTAATTAATGACTTGTTGTATCATAACATATTAATCTGCTATTATGCTAAACGTTCTGGAATTAAATTACATTGGTGAATTTTGCCAAAAATATGGTGTATTGTAATGTCTTCAACTTTTAGAGTATGCAACATCCATCCATCAAGACAATCACTTAAATTTAGTAATGGACAGCTAACAAGATATCTAGATAGCAAAAATCCCATTAAAATGTTTAAAATTAAAAATCCAAAATACTCTCTTAAATTCCACTTTGTTTTGCTAAACTGTTTGAAAATTTGTTTACTATGATATCTTTGGAATCTATAAATGAATCCTCGTCTAATTGTATACATGTTATTTGTTTCAATGAAGGGTTATTTCATGCAGTTGCTTCTGATAACATGACAGATATCACATATTTAATGGGTATTTATGTAATAGTCCCCTGTAAACTCCTATATACAACATTCTGAATTCAACAATATATATGATTCATGTGATAGCAATAAAGAATACAATTAAGTTACAGAGAATTAGTTAGTAGAGTAACAGCCACAATGAAGCATCAACTATTCTCTACCATTTTTCAAAAATTCTTTAAATTTTTCTTAAAATTCTTAAAATTCTTTTTTAGATTTTTTCACAGAGCAATTCTCCACTCAAATTTCAATTAATAAGACGCATTCACCCCTAAAATGCNAATTAATAAGATGCATGCACCCCTAAAATGTTCTTTTTATTCCATACAAAAAAACACAAATATCAAATGGTTTCGTTTTCACCATTTCAGGATAGTGTAAATTTACTGAAGCACTCATGAAAACATTAAGGCTCTTGGTTAAATTTGACGTATAAAATCTTGTGTATTAGAAAAAGTTCATAATTACTATGTACTATTATTTAAATGAAGTTTGTTAATTTTGGTGGTGTTTCTTTTGTCAGCTAATATTTGATGTCATCTCACAATGTTTTGTAAAACATGATTTTATAGTCAAGTTGTGTCTTTGAAACTTGAGAGTATAAAGCAAAAAATATGTTAAGAATACACCGATTAATAAAGAAGTAAAAATCTGTTTTAGTGTGAATAAAGGCCTACATTTTTACACTAAATGACACACTAACCTTTGAGATTGGGTGCCAAACTTTCTACGGTTTAGTTTCCAAAGATATGAAAAGTATTTTATCTTCTATATACTTTTCATATCTTTGGAAACTAAACCGTAGAAAGNTATACACACAAATATTTAAAAAAATGCATGGAGGTCAATTCTTCTTTAATTTTCAGAAATTTTCGTTTTTAATTTATCGACCATAAACCCCCCCCCCTCCCCCCACCTTTAGTACACTGATTGTACTTGTTATTAATCTTACTTTCAAAAAGCATATTTATTTCTATTTTATATATTCATTAATAAAAGAAAATAATATTTTTTCAGAAACAAGATTCCTATGACCTCCCGTAGATTCACCCTTAAATATTGGACCCCACTGACTCCAGCGGTGAACAACGTTATACAATCAAGAAATATGCTTTCTGTGAATACTCACATTGTGTCAGGAGAAGCTGCTTTATTTTCAGCAGGTAAATCAATGGTTAGATACAAATTTTGATCTTTGGCTGCGGTAGTTAAATTGGCTAAGAGTGTTACAACACGCAAAAGAATTTCTTCATTAGAGGACGGATCTCATAATTAATTTAATTTCAATGAATCGTTATCTTGTGGGTGATCCACACAATTTGACACCAACACTTCCATTAGTTACTCCTGTACATATTCAACCAGAATGGTATTTCCTTTTGCGCTTATGCCATTTTACGATCAATTTCCAATAAATTAGAAGGAGTAATTGCCTTAGTACTATCAATTGCCATTTTTTATTCTTCCATTTATAAATTTACATAAATTTTTAAGACATTTCAATTTCATCCAATATCTCAAATTCTATTGAGTTTATCCATTAATTGTATTTTTATTGACATTAATTGGAAATGGACCAGTTGAAGATCTTGCATTTATTAGAAGTTTTTAAAACAATTTTATCGAAAAATAAATATACATAAGTACCCAAAAAAGATTTTAAAAAAAATTTCGAGAAAATTTTAATAGTCCTAATCGAAAAATATATATACTTTCATACCCATAAATTCCTTTATAAATATTTCAAAAGAATTTTTGTGAAAAAATATTTGTAAATTTTTTATGATTCCAATTTAAAAAATTTATTTAAGATTTAGAATTTAAGAATTATTTAAGATTTAAGATTTATTATTAAGAAATAGTCATTGAATTTCATTCTGCCAGTGAAACAATTTAATTCATGTAAGTAGTCTACTAATTTTATTAGAAAGAAACTGAAGAGCATAATAAAGGGCAATCCATGCTAACTTGTTAGTTGTGCACTAGTCTTGTTATTAAACAGTAGATTTATTTCTAAACAAACATAACTTTTGTAAGCATAGTTGTTTTCTGAAGATGTTTTTGATAACAAAAAATAGTGGATACTATTCATGATGAATACCAAAACTATTTATAGTGTCAATTTACATTCTAGATATTTTTAATTGTTACAGAGCCATTCATGCATAATATCAATAATTCAACCACAGGGCAAGTACATTCATTTGCTCTTTTTCTAAGATGTTGTATAAAATGCAATTTTTTTCAACATTCTGAGAAAATTCTGCTTTTAACATGCATTGCTAGAGCAGCTCAATTTTAGAAAATGTGCTTACATATCCAGCAAAATCCAAATTGACTCAGATCCATTCTGAATCCTAAAAAACTACAGAGCACGTACTATACCATCTATTCCGATTGCAACTGAACTACCAATGCTGACACCGACTCTTTAATGATTAGTAATTATGATGACAGGATAGCTTGTGACTTGATCAGTACCTAGGTCTTCAGCCTGCTCTCAGGATTTATTGCATCATACATCTTACGAGCCGGTACTCAAATATCTTCATACCTGCTAAAAAGATAATACATTAGCTAATATTTATATTCAACTTTGTAATGTTTTTGCATTCATCAATATCATAACAAGAATAATTCAATATCAGTTTAATTATTTTTAAATGCCAAAACTGAGGTGAATAATATATTTATACAATAAAGTGATGCATAAAAGCTCATTTATTTAAGAATATTCCTAAGCTAACACCAAACAATGGTAAGAGCCAGCAAAAACGAATAACAAAAGAGGTAGTAGTTTTAGAGATCATGAATAAAATTAAAAAGAAAAATGTAGAGAAAATGAGAGGAAGAAGACGCTATAGGGCGAGTACATTTATTTCAGTTGTCAGTAAACCATAGGTTTGTCACTTATGGGGTTAGGCTCAAATTAAAATAAATAAAACAAAATAACTTTTCTATTCACTTCACCACTGTTATGCAATGATAACTAAACATTAGCTGTTGACACAGTGACACAAAAATTATTACAAAATTTAAATCACAAGAGGTGTTAAAATTTCACTAAAATATGACAAACAAATAGGAACATACATACAAAATAATTAATAAAAATTGCATACAAGAAATGTTTAACAACACACTAATCACTGATATACATAGTAACTCCCACCTTTGTTGAAATAAGGGAGTCCCACACACCAAAGGCTTCCTACAAGAGGGGAGTGGGAACAATGAGAATGTTCATTTTTTTCTTTATACTGTATCATCAACATATGGTGTAGCTCAATAATTTTTGTTATCTTTTCATTCATTCAATTGAAAATGTTTTTTATTGGAGTGAGGATAATATATCTTAGTCACGAGAACTTCATTTAATAAAAGCAGTACTTCAGAAATGAACAGTTTTCAAACACAAGCATGCAAAATAAAGAATCCATAAAATTATGTAAACCAAAATTATTTATATTTTATTTGAATTTTATTTAATATATCATGTATATTATAATTTGATATATAATTTTAGAGGCAGAGAGGTCATGGGAAATCAGCAACAAAAGAATTTTGAATACACATGAAATACAATAACTCTGTTTTGAATACTTTAGCTCTTCATTTATGACAGTGAAATCATTTTTCAAAGACTCACATACCAACAAAGACACCTCCATTTACCTATTTTGGAACAGTTTCCCAAACATTAAAAAGGCATTAGTTTTACTAATATATGATGAAGTAACAAGATATTTTTTACATAAACTGAGTGTGTGTGTGTGTGTGTGTATGTATAGTATATACATGTATGAGCATATGTTTACATATATGAGTAAATTCCCACACATGTCTTGTGTGTGATTATATACACAAATATTTAAAAAAATGCATGGAGGTCAATTCTTCTTTAATTTTCAGAAATTTTCGTTTTTAATTTAATTTAAGAATTTGAATCCAAAAGTTGTGTGATATTGTGGACGGGGATTGACGAAGACTGCTCAACAATATCCATCGTCATCAACTGTCGTGAAAAGAGTCACGAGAGTAAATAAATAGAGGAGGGATCGCATCATGTTTTCCATTCCGTCGAGCGACATGGATATCTTCGAACACAACACGAGAGAGGTGCCGTGTAGGAGTTGACATTATTATTTTAAGGATAAACGTGTTACAAACCAAAGTGTTTGTAAAGCATTATTGTTAATAACTATTTACGTTTATTTGTAAACATGCTTATTATTTATATTTATTTAGTCTTTGTATGTATGTTTTTAAGCAACCGCTAATCCAGCGGTAAATTGTATCGATTATATAAGTCGATGTATTTAATNGATACTAACATTCTATTATATAAACTCTGTGACAGAAGCTTCTAGAATGAGCCTTTCTAGAAGTTCCATGAAACAATATGTAAGCCCTTTGAACATCGCTTATCAACGTGTTCATTATAGGCAGTCTGTGCGCAGCCTATTTAAACGGCTGTTCGCAGCTACTCGTTACGCATAATCAGTCTGTCTCCCATATGAGGCAGTTCGTCACCGTCGAGTTTTCGTCGTGACTCCCGTTAGTAGGGATGAGTGTGTCCGCTCACGTCTACGGGCGTAACCAGTTAAGACATAGCGCACTAACGTGCCAAGACGCATTCAGTCTGCTTCCTTCGGAGGCATTTCGTCGACGTCGTTATTTCGCCGTGACCCCCTATTGTAGGGATGAGTGTCGTCACTAAATTCCAGTGTTGTGTTAATGCACTATTAAGTGCTTTTGGATTTTTTGGACTATGATCACCGTAACACGGGATCATTCGAGTGTTGTGTTAATTTATTGTATAACGCATAACATGCATAGTTTACGAGTACAAATATTTTAATGACATTATGAGTTTCAGCAGTTCGGTCTACTATAACCGTTGCTGTTAAACTTGAGTTGCCAGCCGGAAGCCGTTGGGAACCAACAAGCCGACCTCAGCCATGAGCAGCTGGAGTCCGTCTCTACAAATCAAGATCTACGCCGCTTATCAGGCAACAAGACTGCCGCAGCGACGAGGTCAACAGGAAAAGAAAGAAGATTTCTAAGTATTTTCTCGTATGCACTTGTGCAAGTACCATGAGTTTCGCATGATTGTAAATTGATTCTTTATCCCCTCCTATGTAGAGGGTACATATTTAAATCCTGTACTTTGGTTATTCTATAACCGCTTATATATTAACAGGTATTTTTTGATGTCAATTCGTTGATTATTGGGGGGCAGTTTTCACAAAAACTTGTGAAACGGCAGGGCTTTTTTTTTATGTGCAGACTTTCCAGTCGCACCTCATCTTCTGTGTCAACACTTAGTAATTCTGCTTAAATGTAAAAACGGAACGGGACCTTCATGGGAAGTGTTTCTATTTCGTATGTATTTATATGTATTCATAACTCTGTTGAATTATACGTCACAGAGCTTTATCCGCTCACAACGGATAAATTCACCTTTGCTGTATAAAATAAGTATGTAATTCAGTATCACTAGATTGTAAGAAATATGTGTATTCAATAAATGTGAATGTTATTTGAATCAAGGTGATTCCGCAAAAAGAATCTTAATAATCTTTTAATCTCAGCAGCTAGTTGCAATATACTAGCAACCCCCTACATATATCCTTTGTTGCATGAACGTCTGGTTATTCGTTCATAACAAAACGTCTCACGTGTGTGGGTGAGCCGGAAGAGGACAACGACTGTGCCACAAAGGCGTATGTGGACAAAAGGATATTTGTCAACGAACAGGAATTTGAATCCGATGCTGCCACACGCGACTTTGTTCACCGTATCGTGGATGAGCGAATACGCGATCAAAAACAAGAATTCGATGAGCGTGCAGAGAAGAAAGTAGACGGTAGAGACAACGATAAAATCTTAGATAACATTTCCCGTGTGTTAGTCACACATCATCGCGTAGTGTCTCTCATCATCATCAGCTCCGTGACGAGACTGACAACACTACCCGACGATCAATTTCTTTTTGAACCATAATATAGATTGAAATTTTTTTTTAATTTTTTTATTTTCAGAAGCCACCTTCGGCGTCCTCTCCGGTAACGAGGGGCTGGTGGAAGTGAGTAGGTTGCTTGGAAGTGAATCCTCTGCTTATTCTTATTCTTCTATGCTTTAGTGAACAGAGAGACATTCTTCCTAGAATAACCGTATTATCCGTGGGTGTATTGCGAATACTTGTCATATTCGAGATCCGTTAGAATTTTTAAAGCGGTGTGAATCACTTTTTCTTTCAGCGTTGAATCGTTTCAATAACACCTATAAATTTACAGCGAGTTTAGAATGTCAGTTTATGACAGAGAAACCAAACGGTGTAGAGCTTTCGAGACTTTACCTTTCTTCTCCGGCGAGCGTGTTTTCAAGGCGAGACCGCGAACAGAAGTGAGAGGGATAGTCGAAAGGCCCTAAAGAAAATTTGATCCCGTCACATATATTTTCACTGCATTGATTGTAATCATATCGGGTCGGGATATGTACGCTTGCCTCCACTCTTTGAAAATGCGAAAAAAGGAATTGTAGATGTACAGAATGATGACAAATGTTTCCTATGTTCCATAGCGGCGATACTGTGTCATTGTACGCGCATCCTACATGCTACTCGTCTGTCACACTATCGCGGCGTGTTTCACAGACTCGTGGATATATTAAATGCGCGAGAGATTCGCTTCCCGATGAAAGTTTGCGATATACATCGTTTTGAAAAACAAAATCCTGACTATTCGATACATGTGCATCAATTGATATGGTCGCCGACGCAAAACAAGTGGGTAGTACATAACATTCGTTACGCTCGAAGTGTAGAACAGTTTCATAGGAATCTATTTATATATAATCAGCACTATTGTTTCATTAAAGATATGAGTCGGATTCTCGGCGCTCAACTCTCGAAAAATGAACATTNCGCTCAACTCTCGAAAAATGAACATCGTATATTTCTCTGTAATTCGTGTTTACGTGTTTTCCGACAGTTGAGTACAGACGATGGAAGAAAATAGTTTAAAATGGTTTGGTCACGTGACAAGAATAGAAAGCCTCAGAAAAACCAAGGCAATATGGAATGCAAGGCCAGAGGGGAAAAGAGCAGTGGGCAGACCTCGAGGATCGTGGGATCAGAGCATTGAAGAGATTTGAAGAAAGAGAGGAGCAACGGTGCAAGAGGTTCAGCGCAATGCTGCAGATAAGAAGGGATATCTGAAATGGCTAACCCGACGCTGAATGGCAAAAGGGAGAGACAAAGAAGAAGTGTTTTCCGGCGTAAAGACACATTTGAAACACACAACTCTCACCTGGATGGAGAAGTGCGTGTTATTTTACCCCAAAAAGGAAGAGATGATATCACGCGCTTTACAAACTATAGCCGACAACAACACACACGTCTCATCTATTGCGATTTCGAAGCATTTACAGAACCTATTGACACGTGTCAACCGAATAGTGCTGCACCGAATTCTGACGCATATCAACATCGTCCTTTTGCTGTAGGATTCAATGTTGTGTGTACTTTCGACGCGGCGCGTAATTCCTATACTTCTTTTCCTGGAGAAGATGTAGCGCATCAATTGTTAACTGCATGTATAACTATCGCACGAGATTACGCGTGGTGTCTTTACCATCCGCTACCGCTCATCATGCAAAGTGAAAACGAGATGCACTTCAAGAATGCAACGCAGTGTCACATTTGCACTGGCAGGGGCATTAACACCTATAGATACAGTCGTTTGCGATTACAACCACCTTACTGGAAAATATAGAGGCGCTGTGCGTAACGCGTGTAATGTGAACTATAAAATTCCTCTTCATATTCCCATCTTCATGCACGACTCATCTTCCTACGATTCCCACTTTCTACTTTGCGCTCTAGAACGAGATCCAAAATTTAAACAATATAAACTACATATTATTGCAAACAATCATGAACGCTTCATTTGCATTTTCATGCGTGTGGTAAAAGTGAAACTTCTTTTACTAGACTCTTTGAAATTTGTCTAGCTCACTCGATGCATTGGCGTGTACACTTGCTCCCACCGATTTGAAGCACATTCGCGCGTATTTTCCCGATGCATGCCACTTTGCATTGGCGTGTGGGAAGGGTGTATTTCCGTATGATTACGTAAACACGGAGACAGTGCTCGCGGAAACGCCGTTGCCGCCTCAGAAAGCGTTTTATAGTCGCCTCTCAGGTGAGCACATTAACAATGAAGACTAAGCGCACGCGCAACGGGTTTGGCATGCCTTCAGGATTCGCACGCTGAGTATGTCGATTTGTATTTGAAACGCGATGTGCCTCTACTCATCGACATTTTTGAATCATTTCGCAATTTGTGTATGTGTGTGTACTCGCTCGATCCTACACATTATCTCACTACACCCCCTCTGTTGTGGGACGCAATGTTAAAAATGACGCGGGTGGAGTTGGGACTGCGCACCGAAGAGAACATGCTCGTGTTCTTTGAAAGAGGGATTCGCAGAGGTCTCGTACAAGTCAGCGTGAGACACGCAAAAGCAAACAACCCTTTATGCATGATATCTATAATCCGAACGAACCCGATTCTTATCTACAGTATATTGATTATAACAATCTGTAGGGAAAAGCAATGTCGCAAGCTTTACCGCTTGGTGACTTTCAATGGGTGATGGATGTTGCAAGCTTACGTGTAGCGCAGGCGGTGATGGACGAGAACACCGGATATATTTTAGAAGTTGACCTTGACATTCCGGAACATCGCCACAACGCACTTACCGATATACCGCTTTGTCCTGAGACGCAGATACCACCACACAGAGTCGACATCGCTCATTGTGATTCGGGTTTTCTCCGGTTTTCTTCGGGTGGAGGCGGACTTATACTAGTATATAGGTGGGAATATTATTAATGTTTTTATTATTAATCTCGAATTTTAACTGAATTTAATTGCTGCGATGTAATTTGTAAATAATTATTGGATAACATCACGTATTTATTAATTAAACATCTTTTAGAAATATTAAATCCACTACTGCCTTTCGGCTCTTGATCGGAATTGATGGGATAGTTCCTTTCTTATTTCCTGAGGGTATATTAGTTTATTGCTCCCCATATGGTCACACAATTTGCAACTACCTTTTTAACAATTAAAGGAACTCATTTGTGGAGATTCATGTGTGATGAAAAGTGCGTGTGATTTGTAATTGATATTTTCAGTCACTATTTTGGTATTTGGTTCAATGGCGGATCGTAAGTGATAGAATTAGTAATAAGTGGATATTTTTAATTTAAAAACAGGTGTCATCATAGAAAACGACGAGAACAAATAAAATCTGTATTAAGAGTGGCCTGTGAGTCCAGTGAATATTTATCTGTTGTGACTATTCTTTCNATTTTAGAAGTTGACCTTGACATTCCGGAACATCGCCACAACGCACTTACCGATATACCGCTTTGTCCTGAGACGCAGATACCACCACCCAGAGTCGACATCGCTCATTGTGATTCGGGTTTTCTCCGGTTTTCTTCGGGTGGAGGCGGACTTATACTAGTATATAGGTGGGAATATTATTAATGTTTTTATTATTAATCTCGAATTTTAACTGAATTTAATTGCTGCGATGTAATTTGTAAATAATTATTGGATAACATCACGTATTTATTAATTAAACATCTTTTAGAAATATTAAATCCACTACTGCCTTTCGGCTCTTGATCGGAATTGATGGGATAGTTCCTTTCTTATTTCCTGAGGGTATATTAGTTTATTGCTCCCCATATGGTCACACAATTTGCAACTACCTTTTTAACAATTAAAGGAACTCATTTGTGGAGATTCATGTGTGATGAAAAGTGCGTGTGATTTGTAATTGATATTTTCAGTCACTATTTTGGTATTTGGTTCAATGGCGGATCGTAAGTGATAGAATTAGTAATAAGTGGATATTTTTAATTTAAAAACAGGTGTCATCATAGAAAACGACGAGAACAAATAAAATCTGTATTAAGAGTGGCCTGTGAGTCCAGTGAATATTTATCTGTTGTGACTATTCTTTCTTACTGTTTAGGGAGGCATAACCGTGCGCTGTCTCCCTAAAAGCTCCTGTGTTAGCGTAATCATAAGTGATCCTAACGAAAGTGCTCTCCCGACATCCACTTCCGCACGTGCTGGATCGAAGGAAGCAGTCGGGGCGGCTGTGAATACCGCGCTGAAGGGAGATGGAGCGAAGCATTCGGAGACATTGACCAGACTAGGCCAACATCTAGATGCTATTGACACGATCATGCGAGTCAAATCAGCTGATCGTATAGCCGAGGCCGACAGGACTACAATTGCGTCGNTAAGAGTGGCCTGTGAGTCCAGTGAATATTTATCTGTTGTGACTATTCTTTCTTACTGTTTAGGGAGGCATAACCGTGCGCTGTCTCCCTAAAAGCTCCTGTGTTAGCGTAATCATAAGTGATCCTAACGAAAGTGCTCTCCCGACATCCACATCCGCACGTGCTGGATCGAAGGAAGCAGTCGGGGCGGTTGTGAATACCGCGCTGAAGGGAGATGGAGCGAAACAGTCGGAGACATTGACCAGACTAGGCCAACATCTAGATGCCATTGACACGATCATGCGAGTCAAATCAGCTGATCGTATAGCCGAGACCGACAGGACTACAATTGCGTCGGAAGAGGTCAAAGCGAAAGCTAACCTCGAACATCTGAGGTTGTCATTGGATCTGGGAGATGCTCTGGCGGAGGTAGTGTCAGCCAAAGTTCTGGCTGGTTTGGCTGGAAGCCGTCTGGTGGGGTTATGGGCTCCAGTACCACCGAAGAGTAAAAAGGCATACTCCAAGGTGACTAAGAAGGAAGCGAAGGAGGTTCGTCCGCCCAAGCAGACTCCTACCGCGATGGTGAAAGCTCTGCAAGGACAGACGATCACCTCGGTCGAGCGGGTCCGCAAAGAGGTTACAAAGAACCTTGGCAGCAAGAAGATCCCGGTGTCGAGATGCCGCACCATCCCAAACGGTGTTGTCATCGTGTCTCCCAAGGAAGCTGACATCGAGGCTATTATTGCGGTCCTCGAAAACTCTACAAAAATGGAATTTGAGAGGGTCCCTAAACGTAACCTTAAGGTAATTTTAATCGGGATCAAGGCGAGGCTTGCAGAGGACGTAGCTAACGAAATCCATAGCTCCGTCAACGCACCTGCGACCTGCAGGTCTGAGGATTTTGTCAGGTCTAATCTGGGAAAGAACATGCACTGTAGGAACTGGGTGATTTAGTTGTAACCGTCAATGTGGAGGTCACTCCTGAGTAGGGGCAGGCTCTATGTATGGTGAAGCTCGTACCGAGTTGACAAGTATGAAACACCTACTATGTGTTTGAGTGCTCTAGGTCCGGGTACACAGGGTCTACTTGCCGACAGGCCAAGGAGACCTCCTCTAAGTGTGGTACCGAGGGACACCGGTTCGACGCCTGCACATTATTGTGCCGCGGCGCCACCTTGTTTTGCTACATGTAAAAGGTTTGGGTGAAAGGGTGAGAATGAAACCGGGGGCAGGAAACTGAGTCCGGAATACACCAGGGTTGTAGAGTTGCTTAGGCAACAATCTAACTATGACTGAGGTGTGTTTTTGGACGGTACAGTTCAACGCGCGACGGATTTTATCGGTCATGAGAAATCTGGAGAAACGTGTTCGAGGAACATCTGGACGTTATACACGTACAGGAACCGTAAACTGTATCCAACAGTGTCGCGGAAAGTCTCTACTAGTACAATATCGTACAAATCTCAATGGAGAGATCATTGGCCGTCATCCTCGTTGCGAACCCCCGGGTGCATGTGCTCAAGCTCGTCCAATTCACCACACGTTGTATGGCTTCTTGCCAGATAACGTGTGGTGTACGCTCAGTGTACTTCGTCTTTCTCTACTGCCTCACGAGTGAACCAATTGGCCCGCAACTTGAGCTGATGTACTCCTCGTTCAGGAGCTTGAGGAACCATCCCGTCTTGGTTGTGGGTATGGATGCTAATACCAAATCCCATCTATGGCATAGCGGATGATTGATGGGAGGAGCTGGAAGAGATTATAGCCAGGTACAACCTGCAAGTGGCCAACATGCCCTCCCATCTCTTTCCTGTTGGTTTTGAATTAGGGGAGTCCAACATCGACGCAACGCTTGTTGCAGACGATGGGGCTTATGCGGTAACTCATTGGAGAGTTGATGACTTATACACGGGGTGAGATCATCGGTTTATCAGATGACAAACTCGACCGGAAGGCGACGACGATCAAAGCCAGAATCAGGAGCACTCACCTCGTTTCAAATTAGGTAGTGCGCATTGGGTTAAATTCCAAGAAATCCTAAATTGTTCCGCCAGGAAGGTTGCTGAGAGTATTCAAAGTGCCTCATGTGAACAAATCGCACAAGACCTCAATGAGATCGTGATTGAGGTGGACAAAGTTTCTATACTCTACGGCCCGCGGAAGAGGATAATGGTGAGCTGGTGGAGATTGGAGATGACCGTGTAGAGAAGGGAACTCGGGATGGCTAGGACGTGACCCCAAAGTGCTAAGAGACTTGGGCACTCTATCGGAGATCTAGAGGATCAGTTCCGAACTGCGAGAAGAGTGTACAACCTCAAAATCAGACTAGCCAAGAAGGAGTCTTGGGAGGAGTAGGTTGCTGGAACATCTAAACTGGATTGTTGGGGAACACCATATCGGCTTGCATCCGATGAGGTAAAGATCCCGTTCGCCATGAGGACCTTGCGGTCCGACGACGGAACCACTCTCGACTACCAAAAGACCGCTTCCATGCTCTTAAGCATACAGCTCCCGGATGATCATATCTGATGATCATACTTCCATCCGTTAGAAATTTCTGACGCCTTCCGTGTGTTAAACCGAGAACCATGTCATCTCGATGGCTGATGTGAAGCAGGCGATCAAACACAAAAACGCGAAGAGGGTTTCTAGTGGGGATCGGATAGCTCCTCTCATGCTCAATTACTCTCTTGAGTCATTCGTTGGGGTACTGACTATGGCATTCGGGAAATATATAGCTTCGGGCAGTTTCCCTGCGATCTGGAGTCCATTGTCACGCTTTTTCTGAAGAACAAACACAAGCGGGAAGACAACCCAAAGGCGTATCGGCATATCTGCCTTCTGTCGGTCGTGGGAAAAGTGTTTGGAAAAATTATTGTCTCGAAAATGACAGTACATTGACGGTGGTTGTGGACTGTCCAGTAGGGAGTTCGGCATCCGGTCTGGACGCTCGACTGAAGATACTGTGCAGTACTTGGTTAGCAAGGTACGTTACAGTCCTTGCAAACACGTGACGATTATATTCGTTGATATCTCGGGGACCTTTGGCAATGCCTGGTGACCCATGATACTGTACATGTTGAGGGAGCTGGGGGTTCCCGAAGCCTTGTATACGATTTACGAATGGTACCTTAACGATCGTGTTGCCTCTGCGGCGCACGGAAGGATCCTAGTTACTAAACGATTAACCAAAGGCTTTCCCCAGGGCTCCAATTCAGGACCACTGCTGTGAAATGTATTGATGGATCCATTTCTTATGGAGTTGGTTTCTGAAGAAATCCCGGTTGTGGCCTACGCAGACGATCTTGCGATGATTTTGGAGGGAAACTGTTGGAGTGAGATCGAGGAACTGGGTGACCTCTCAATCGCTGTAGTGACCCGTTGGTGACATGTGAACAAGTTGGAGGTTTCAACATCTAGAACCACCATAATGGCCATGAGAAGTTCTCTTGGGAACCAAAGGTCACCACTTGTTCCACTGAATAGTGACTCTAAATGAGTGATGAAGTATCAAAAATATCATGGCGTTGTCTTAGACCAGAAGTTGTGGTTTAACCTTCATGTCGACTTTCTCGTAGCGAAAGAGAAGGCCATCTTCTTCAAACTTATGAGAATATCAGCGAGGAAAAGAATCATCATCAGAAACACCTTGCTGGCAAATTATAAAGGGCCTTTTCTACCGATAGTGCTGTACTGCGACTCTGTTTGGGCACATAGGGCTAAACTCGTGTCGATGAGGGAGAAATTGCTATGTGCAAAGAGATTGCCTCTGATAGTAATATAGGGAATATATCGGACTGCAGTAACCACCAAACTGCAGATTGTAACCGGACAAATGCCCTTGGATCTGGAGGTGATCAAGGCAAGTTCCAGATACTGTCTCAGAAAATGTTTGCCTTTGAGGTAGGGTGTTCAAACCGGACGAGACTGCGGACTTTACCAAGAGTTCTGTGATGGAGGGTGTTATCAGTACGTGGAAAGAGATATAGGACTGATGAGGGCAACAGGCCTTTATATGACCTGATTCCTGACGTTCGCTTTGCCGGGATAAGCTGGTTCCTGCCCTTCAAGTGTCTAATTCAGATCCTGACGAGGCATAGTCTGTTCAAGATAATACTCTACCATCTCTGGCAAGATACATATACCTTTGTGAGTGTGGTGAATCCGACCCCGCAGAGCATGCTCTTTACTTTTTCGAGGAGCATGCCTGTGCCTGTGATTTTCTTGATATGACGTTCGGAATCACTTTGTCACCAGAAGTCATAAACCTGCACTCTTGGAGCTGGAGACGTTCGTTTGAAATATGATGGTTCAGAGGAGACTAATCTGAAACTCGGTCGAAGGGGCATATATTTCCGGGCGTTTTCGGGCTGTAGAGATGTATACTGTGTAATTGTCTTCTGGTCAGGCCAATGTTGGCCGCAGATAGATATGGCTATGGAAGTCACAACGGCAGAGCATAAGTGGGGTCTCCTTGACGACAGGATAATCTTCGACGTTACGTTACCTCTGACTAGTGATCGCACGTATCCCTCTACTGAATGCTGACAGCTGCTCACAAGTCGTAGCACAGTATCACCTTACCCCCTTCAAACGGATTTTCGAACGACAAGGCGAAATATCTCAGTATCTTGCCTCCTGTTATCAATGACAATCTACAGCAGAGACGGTTACCTCTATTTATATTTAACTGTATGGTTACACTTCATTCCGCGATGGCGCCGGTTTCGTAGGAGAAAAAACGCAACACGCCCGACACGTCCTTCCCTCGTATACTAGCGCACACATTACATCAGCGGTTCCTAACCTTTTCAGTGTTGTTACACCTATGACCTATCAAGAAAACTGATTTTACCCCGCTTTAAATTGTTTTCGTAGAAAACACATGGAAATTTATTAATTATATGCATGCATTTATTAATCATAAAATTGCACAAAAATATACATAATTACAATTTCAATGTACTTCGTTAATTAATAATGACAGTTACTGTGAAGTTTAGAATTGTTTTGCATTCGCAATTTTTTATGTTATGTTTGGTTTCATTTAATACGCATCTCTAGTCATGTTCCATATTCAGATTGTTTCTGACCTTTGTCTTTACTGTTACTTAAGTTGAGAGACCACTCTCTCATCTATAAACGGTGGCGAAAGATATCATCATTCTTAGAGCTCTGTCAGCAATAATAGGATATTCAGCACCTACTTTTCTCCAAAATGTCCCGAGGTCATAATTTTGAAATTTCACTTTGAAAGTGCTATCCTCGCGTAGTCCGAGAAATTCTACTTTGACTGACACATCTTCGTCTTTAAAAATTTCATCATCAGTAGAAAATGGTCTTAATATCCAAGAATTAGACTGACAATTGTCCACGTCCAGGAAATATTGCTTCAGTGAGTCTATTACTGTAAATAAACGGTGAATCAGGAATTTTTCAAAAGTAATTTCTTTCAGATTCATCATTTACCAATTGCTCACACAGTTGTGAAAACATTGACATAAACATTTAACTCTGCGCTGGTAAAGTTCCAATTTACACAGAAAACTTGGAACTTTATCCTGTGCTGTGAAGATATTCGTCATGTGTTCTTGTAACGAGATATTCAGACTATTAATTTTACTACAAAAATAAGCAAGATACGTCAGCACTTGGCAAATGTTTTATCTTTTATTTTTTAGTACCACTCTTCAGTATCGCTGCCACGAATATAATTCACAATTTTTACTACGTCACTCAACGCGCTTTGTAACTCTCGGGGGAGTCTTAACCCTAGAGAGCGCGTCCCCAAGTTGGTGGATAGGGGAATGCTCATCGTCAGCCAGAGGCTGACGAGGGGTAGAGGGGATATAAAATACCCTCCGCGGACCAAAAAGGCTGTAGAGAAAACTCCGTTATGAAACCCGATACTGAAACTTCTTCGACGTATTCGGAGTAGAGGTCCAGTGTTGCGATGAGTACTCAGGTCGGAGTGGTCATTAGAGATGGCGGAGGAAGAACCTTCAGGGGTCAACGGTGGAGCTTGAGTCTTCCAGGAAGATAACGATCTTGGTGTCAGGTGGCAACCGACCATAAAAATATAAGACAAATAACATACTAATCATGAAAAGGCAACATGAAATGAAGATGAATAATACTAAGGCGTCCCCCTTAAGCGACGTTGGCGATGGAATAGCGAAACTTACTAGGGCGTCCCCCATAAGCGACGGTAGAGTTAAAGACAGGAACGCCGTGACAATGTTCGAATTACGCATCGCTAGTTGGAATATTGGCATGATGATGGGACGCAGTGCTGAACTAAGCGCCATCATGGAACGACGACGTATCAATATCTGTTGTTTGCATGAAACAAATTGGAAAGGTGCTAAATTAGGACAAATTGGGAAATGATTTAAATTCATATATTACGGTACAGAGAGTGGAAAGAATGGGGTTGGGATTGTATTGGATCATCATTTGAGCCAAAAAATAATAGACATAAATAGAACATGTGACCGCATTATGTCCGTAAAACTAGCCTTGGAGAACCAAGCCTGTCTCATCATCGTTTGTGTCTACGCTCCGGAAGCAGGTTGTACTGAAACTGATAAACAAGACTTTTGGGAAGAATTGTGTACACACATAAATGCATTACCTGCAACTGAAGAAAGAATTATATGTGGAGATCTTAACGGCCATGTAGGCAGTGAGGCAAGCGGCTTCGAGAACAATCATGGGGGTTTTGCTTATGGAACGCAAAATAAAGAAGGAACCACATTATTAGAATTTGCAGCGTCTCTACATTTAGCTGTAGTAAATACATTTTTTCAAAAGAAAGAAGAACACCATATTACTTAAAAAATGGGAAATTCAAAACACAGGTTGACTATATAACGACAGATAGAAAGAACCTAAAACAAATTAAATACTGTAAAGTTATTCCGGGTGAGTCATTAACATCACAACATAGATTTCTGTTAGCGGCTTTAAAACTCAAACGACAAATCAAGTATAAAATACCGAGAGTAGAAAAAATTAAGTGGCGAGAACTTAATTCAAAAAAGGGAAGCAACTTTAGAAATAAAATCATTGAATATTCTGATAATGACTCTTCATCACACGACTCCCCCACTGTAGACTGGTCGAAATTTCAGGATGTCTGTATCGCTCAAGCAAAAACTATATTAAGTATCTCGTAAAGGTCCCCTGCATAATGAGAAAGATGCCGAATGGTGGAGCGACAACACCAAGGCCACAATATCTGAAAAGAAACGCATGTTCAAAAAATGTCAAGAAAGTGGCTCTGAAGAAGATAAGCTGGAGTACAAAGAGGCGAAAAAGATTACAAGAAGATCAGTTGCGATTCAGAAGGAAAATGCAGAGTTGGATGTATATCAGTAGCTAGGCCTAGCTTCAGATACAGAGATTTATAATATCGCTAAACAAAGGTATAATAACACGAAGGATTTTACGACTGCAAAGTACATCAAGGACAGCAAAGGCACGTTACTCACTTCTCATAAAGATATTTGCAAAAGGTGGTACGAGTATTAACATACACAGCTAAACGAGGAATTCCCCAGACAGGCGGAAGACGAAGAACCAAGGATCCAAGGACCCAAGGACCCAAGGACCCAAGGACCCAAGGACCCAAGGACCCTTAAATCAAATTACCATCATGGAAGTCAAAAAGGCCATAATGAAAATTAAAAAGAATAAAACCTGCGGGTCCGATGGCATACCAGCCGAACTCAGGAAGTCTCTAAAAGTAGATGGGGAAGCCTGGCTAACAAATTTATTGAATAACATCTTAACAAGAGAAGAAATGCCGGAAGCACACTTGTTCCCTTTAAAAAAAATAAGGGAGACGTTAGAGAGTGCGGTAACTTGAGGGGCGTAAAACTAACTTCGCAAACCCTGAAGATCTGCGAACGAATAACATCTATCATATCGGTAACGGAAAACCAGTTTGGATTTACAGCGGGGAAAGGAACCATGGACGCGATCCATGCCGTAAGATTGATAATGGAAAAAGCTAACTAAAACGCTCAAAACCTGTGGATGGTGTTTATAGACCTTGAAAATGTCTTTGACCGTGTATCGAGGACAGTGATATGGCAGGCGCTCAGAGCGCATAGCGTACCTGAATGCTACATACGCATCATTATGGACGTGTACAAAGACGTCCAAACTTGCGTCAGAAGCCCAGCTGGTCTATCTGACAGCTTTGACATAAAAGTTGGCGTTTATCAAAGCAATGCGCCGAGCACTTTGCTATTTAATGTAGTCATGAATTATCTAACAGTAAAAATTCAAAAACCAACTCCATGGAATATCTTGTACGCTGGCGACGTAGTTCTTATATCCGATAATATACAAGAGCTACAGGAAGACCTATAAAAATGGAGAGAGTCGTTGGAACAGAACGGTCTGCGAATTAGCATGACTGTAACTTTATATGTTCTGTAACTTTAATTCCAATGTCACACTCAATCCAGGCATGACACTAAATGGCAAGGCCCTCCCTAGAGTTAAAACCTTCTAGTACCTAGAATCAGTGCTCTCCGAGGATGGCGCTATAGAAGTAGACGTAACATGGTAAACAACATCTAGATGGATGAAGTGGCGTACGCTCACAGGGGTGATATGTGACGCTAAAATGCCAATAAGAGCAAAAGACTAGGTGTGCAAAACGGCAGTAATGCCAGCATTACTGTTCGGCAACGAAGCTTGGGCAGTCAAAAAGACCCATGAACAGAAGTTACACATCTCTGAAATGCGTATGCTGAGATGGGCAGTGGAAGTAACACTTAAACACAGAGTACGCATTGAACATGTAAGAGGAAGCTTTAAGGTTGCACCCATTACTGACAAAATATGGGAATCAAGACTCAGATGGTACGGACACGTAATGCGAAGACCCGATGACTACGTCGTGAGAAAGTGTCTTTTCATCGCTACAAAAAGAGGGGTAGGGAAAGACCTAAAACCACTTGGATGACAAATGTCCGAAAGGACATGAAGAGCCTCGGACTCAACGACGAAGACACGATCCAACGAACTACATGGAGCCGCATGATAAGGAAAGCCGACCCCGTGTAACGGGACAAGGCGAGGAAGAAGACTCAACACGCTTTGTAAATCTGGAGGAAGCGCTTTTATAGCCAAAGCGTAACGGTGTGTCGTGCAGTGATAAGATAAAACGTGAGGGGCAACTTGTTTCACGAGTGCTTGAAATCCAGAACGAATACCCATCATACAAACGCCAACTAGCTTTGGCCAGTCCATTCCTTTTTCCTCAATAAACTGTTTTAGCGTTGTAGCGATTTGGTTAAATATCGCAAAATAGGGCACGTGAACAATCTACGGACTCGATGCTCTTTGTGCCAATTGAGTGACATCTCTCGATTATTGAGTTTCTATGAACTATTTCTTCAAACATCATAGGTTCATTCAGAATTCAAGCCTTTGAGTTAAAAAATTGTGAATGAAATGTNCATTTTTGACCTCAGCATCGACTGCACATCAACTCAAAAACATGAAATCAACGCCAACCCAACGCCGTCCACGCTGAATCTTTGAATAATCGGATCATCTCGTCTCACCTCATCTCAGCACCTCACCTGAACATCCAGTATTGCATTCTTTCTTTGATTATCTCATTTTAATGTTTTATGTTGCTAGTTGCAAAATGTTGTTATTAAATTATTTTGTTGGCATTTCCATTGTTCAACTCCCATTTCATCCACCTTCATCACATTTGG
>NNCF01131757.1:0-21072 GCA_002313205.1 Laupala kohalensis | reverse complement strand
TATCATTCGGGAATCGTTCTATACAATTCCCTGCCCAAGAATATAAAAGACATTATGAAATTGAATATCTTCAAATCCGCGGTTAAAAGCTACCTCCTGCACCAGTGTAACTGGTAAAAGAATTTATTGATTTTAATAAAAGTTAAATATGTCTTGTACTTTATCACGCCATTGTTGTAGCACTTTTTAAATAACTGATAACTATTTCAAAAACTATTTTCTTGCATGATTGTGTTGTCTCATGGCTCATATTAATTTAGTTTTATGTGTACTCAACTTTGGCACGGTTGTGTACATAAATTCTGTAGCCCCATCCTGGCCCGGGTTTTTCTCCGTTTTTCCTTCGGGTAGAGGCGGATTTATCATACAGGTTCTCTAGGCTTTGTCTAGGGGCGTGTTTATTGTAACAATAAATCGTGAATTTAGTGTTTTTTCAATTCTTATGATTTTTAAACACTATACTCAGAATAATCTATAGTTCGATAATAACTTGTACATGTAAATTTACAAACATATTTGCGTTAAATTACAAACATATTGACATTATATATGTATTATAACTCGCAGCTATCTTTTTATCTTATCTAGGAACTTTTGCTGAAATTTTTGAATCCGCCTCTGCCTTAGGGCCCTTGATCGGAATTGATGGGATGGTCCTTTGCTTGCTTCCGGAGAGTAAATTAGTTTATTGTCCGCCACGTGGTCATACGCAGTTTGTACTGTTTTTTGACAATAAATTTATTAAATCATGCTTCTAAAAATTTCTTTAAATTGAGTGATTTTTTTCAAAAATTAAGAATTTTTTAAAAATGTATCAACTATTGTAGTGTTTTACCTTCCACTCTATCAGTAGCAAGAATCTAGATGACTCGAATATAATGTGACGAATGAAACATTATGACACGACGTAGTGATGTGCGAGTCGTTTGTAATTATTATCCTTCGCGATGACGATCCTTTCTTTCCTATGAGCTGCAAAACGCACTTTCTCATACACCTACAGTTATTCTTAAAAATATTTATTATTTTGAGTGTACCATAAACGAGATTAACAGAAATGAAGTTTAAAAAAAAACTTTTTGGCAAAATTTTTTTATTATTTGGTGAATACATAATCTTAACCTCGAAAAATGCCTTTAAAATGTTTGCAATATTTTCGAAAAATTGTATTTTTTAAAATCTTTTTTTTTCTTCCCTATATTGCAAGTGTTTCACCTTGCGCTCTGTATAGCAAGCGTTCCGATGACCTTGGACATTATTTGGCGAACGTGAGATCTCAACGCGACGTCGTTTTTTCTTTGTTCTTCTTTACGAGCTTCATGAGCTGCAATACACACTCTCACGCAACCCCGATTTTATTGTAATGAATACTTACTATGTAAAGTGAACTAAAGTTGTGAAAAACGGGGAGATAAAACTATATATCTTTCACTCATAGGTTTCTAAAATTTTTCGGAAATTATGTTTCGTACCGCTAAAAATGCTTTAAAAAAGAAGTTTTTTTTCTATTTTTTTGTCATTTATTCTAGTTTTACCTTCTTTTTCGGTAGAACGCGTTTGGATAACCTCGGACGCGTCACGCGGAAGGATTCTCTACTCAACTTCCGGTGCGTCACCAGATCCGTCTAAATTATCGCAAATGTTATTCTTATAAATATTTCCTATACCAAAATTGAGCATAACCTAGAAATTAAATTGTAAATTTGTTGCCAACATTTTACCTTTCCCAACTGTTGTTTGACCACAAGCAAAATACAAATATTGAATAACTGGATCTTATATTGGTAAATTCACAAATCTTTATTCCTCACATTCTTACTAGCACAGAATGGAATTATAGTAAACAGCCATTTTGAATATTGCATCAAACACTGAACATTAAAATGTCGTTTACCATTTTACAGGTTTTACCTTAATACTTTTTTTTTTAATTCTTGAAAGTAAGCCATTATTATTTATATATTAAATTGATTTTTTTGGTAAAATAATTTATTAACTTATTAAGTGTACTTCCCAAATGTAAGATATTTTCTTACACAATGTTCTATAATATTTAACTTTTTCTTTTTTTTGTGTGTGTGTGAGTGTGTGTGTGTGGAATTTGGGATGTAAACCATTTATACAATTGAAATAGTATCGTGAGGACTTGGTCAATAAAAACAATATCTTAAGAAGTCTCCATTGTTTCTGTTTTTATTTGAAACCACCTTCAGGGCTAACAACACAAATAGGTGACTATTGCTATCAGGAGAATTGAAATTAATGACAGAAAATCATATATAATAATACAGACAAACGATACAATATTGTAGCATACATGTTACAGAGTGGGATGGGGTTTCGTATCAGATCTGTCGTGATTTATCCACAACAGAATAATGAGGTATGCTATAATACTGTATCATTTGTACTATCGTTTGTGTGTATTATTATGTATGATTTTCAATTTAAGTAAGTTCAATTGTCCTGGTGTAATAGTCACCCAATTGCGTTATTAGCTCCGAAGAAGGTTAAAAACAAAAAAACATTGGCGAGTTATTAAAATATTATTTTTATTGACCAAGCCCTCACGATACTATTTCAATTATATTGAGTGGTCAAGATCCAGATCGTATTCTATTTCTACAATGTGATCCCTATGTGTAAATTTATTCTGTGTACAATGAAATATATCTCAACTGTATTTAAATTTTTTTATAGTCATTATGTGATGTAATATTAATTTTTTCTAATAATCACTTTCTTTTTCTCTCCAATGTGACTCTTTTATTTATGGGTACTACATTAGTTATAAATCAATTCTTATTTAATTTTATGAATTATTTCTTATGTTCAGCCTTAAGCCACCATCCTGATTGGGGTTTTGGCAGGATTTCCCTCAATTGCTGAAGGTTCAATACCCGGATTGTTCCTAGCTTGTTTTCCCAGTGGTAAAAATAGTATATATCTTCTCATTCAAACTTATTTTGTAATGATATTGTAATTATTTTCAAATTGGTTAGGCAGAATAGCAGACCTCGGCCTGAATCTCACCGCTAAAAAAGTCGTTTATTTATTTATTTTATTTATTGACTGTTTTTTACTCATTTTCTTGAAATAGAATAACAATAACATTATCTAGTCAAATATTACATTTAAACCTAACCTAACCTAAAAAGGGAGCATAACAAAGACATTGCATCTTTCAATCAACACCAATTCACAATTCACACACAAATATAGTTTTAAATGGAGACTATTTAAAGAGGGAGAAAAAACAACCAGAAAGGATGGAGAATTTTCTTTGCTTACATTAATTAAATAAAAATGAAAGATGCCTTTCAAAAATAAATTCTTATCCATTTATTTTCCAATTGACAATTTTACACCATCAAGGAATTTCAATTAGCATCAATTTCAAAAATAAATTTTACATCATCAAGCAATTCTGGCCAAAAAACACATAACTAAAATTAAACAATTACAAAAATATTAGAACAGCAAAATTCACAGAATTAAAAAAAATTACATTATTACAAAATTATTAATTTACAAAAATTAATGATACAAAATTTTAGTACTGAAAAGTTACTTTTTTCTTGTCCTTACAAAAAGAAGAGTGGTAAAACAGCTATAAACCCAAACACACATTATTTTTCACATCCGGCAGAGTGCACTGTCATTGAATATTACAGGAAGAAAGCGAGATCTCATATAGAGTATGGAGGGTATTTCTTCTGTTCATCAGGGATTTTTCCCTATTTCAGTATTATGTCGAGTCAAAAATACTTATGTTCTTTTACCGTATTAGGAATTACCACTAAGAATAAAAATGATTTTCAAAACTTTTGAAGAATAGTGCAGTTGTCTTTGCTCATTCTACATACATCGTACTAAGGAAAACATCCTTTCAACCAAACATACAGAAGTAGCCCAAACATACGATCCTTTCGAAGTTACTGCATGGAGATGAGAATATGCATGTTATCTATAGTTCCACTACAAGGCTAGCATTTCAACCAAAAATTCATTTATTCATTTATTTCAATAGCAGATTAAGATGTGGCTTTCGACTTTACCAGCAGTTTTGTTATTCAACATAGTAATAACTACTTCCAACAAATAAATGTTTAAAAATGGTTTTCTCTCATAATAAGATTCAAAATAAAAAATAAAGGAACCTTCTTACTATCTGCATCACATTCAGCCCAAAGAGATTGACGATCTCTTTACCTCCCTTACATTTCTGCAGATTTCTACAAGCTAACTTTCTTGAAGGACTCATCAGATCTCACATCATTGCCAAATCCCAAATTCTTAACCCTTGGATCTAACAGCAGTCTGGCTCACTAAATGTTTGACTCCAATTCTCCAAATCCAGATGGCATTTCAGACATCAGTTGTCTTCATTTTGGCAATTCCAAGATAGGTATCTTCTATAATAACTTTGAAATAGTGAGTGCTTTTTCAGGTATATTTATATGGCTACTTCATCAAAAATTTGGAGAATTTTGATTGCTAACCCAGAATTTTCCAGTCATCGGAAGAAACATGAAATCTGTCTGCAACGTCAGATAATGTCACCGGCAGCAGTGTTCTAGTGGTAGCGTCTTTGCTACCTCAATGCCGTTGAGCGGTAGAGAAAGGGTTCAAACCCTGCTCAGCCAAACTAGGTGAGGTTTTGAGCTGGGGATTCCCTCACCTACTCCAGACAAATCTGAGTTCCCTGACAACCCAACATCTCTCCTTCCCAATTCACTTACACAAGTCACGGTTAGGTGGAAGAGAGGGTCAAATGGCCCGAACCTCCTTTTGCCAAAAGAAGTTAACTAAATGAATAAATAACATATTTGTTGTGAAAATGGCATGTTTAGTTTTCAAAAAGCGTGAAATCATTTCTCAGTTGAATGCCATCAAATAGAAACACCTTCTTTTAATATTAATTAATCCATATGGTTCTCACATTACTTTAATTTAAAAAATAGTACTTGTCTAAAAAAATTAAGCTGTTAATTTTGTTTTGTTTTTTAATCTAATTCAATTTCTTTTAAACCTTCCTGAATTACTGAATAGAGACTGTGTGCTACGCATGGAATGTTGCCAATTACACAAACTCACAGTGCCTATCACATTGACAGCATTGACTGTTGTTAAGGCACAACCGTTTCTCGATTTCTCATCCATTGATGACCATCATAAGGGTGGAGTTGCTATCGGTGTTCAGAGGCATACTGCTGCGGTGGATTGGAGCTGTAATTTTACTTCCTTTCAAAGGTTCTTGAAGAATGAAGATAATGAATTCACATTTAGAAAAAATAAAAGTTATTTATTCATTTCACCAAATCAATTAAAAATTGTCCAGTATGCAGCAAAACTATGACAACAAAAAAAGTTGATGTCTCAAGTCCGAACTCTGTTTCTGATAGTCATCAGTATCTTCAGGCGCTGCTCAGAGCTACAGTACACAGTGTGATGGAGTTCCTCTCTAATAGCCAAATCTGTGTGATGATGTCAACAACATGTTTTGTAACAGAGTTCTCAGGGTGCCAGCTCAGCAGAGCTTGCCGACACAACAGGAATTGAAAATGGTTGCATGAGACCTGCCAATGTTGGCGAGGAATGATAGGAGAAGGAGTGAATAAAACGATGGTATCTGGAGATGTTGATGGACCACCGGGAAGATTGGAAGAAACTATAGCAATTGGGTCATCTGGATTGTAGTGGGTGGGGGAATTCAAAATATGTCTGGGAGTGGAGAGTGGTATCCAGGAAGACGCAGAAGTGGTGGTAGGACAAAAGCGTTCCTAGTTGATTGTGGAATGCATACAAGAGAAATGTCATGTCACATTATCTATAGTTCAAAAATAAAAAGAATGAAAGAAGGAAACAAAATTTTATGTTGCTTTCTCCAATTGAAAACTATTGCACCGGTAAAAAAATAAAATAAATAAATTACTCCGGTAATACTGGTTCAAGAGTCTTTATGAGTCTAAATTACCTCTGACAACAATCAGGTTTCCATATTACAAGTGAAATTCTATTAAATTATTATTCTATACATACATTATGACAGCAATATGGAAATAAATTTGATAAATATGGATTTTTTACATTCAATAATGGAGAACGGCAGCAGTATGCCATGGTGGCCAAGTGTCTTCTCTCTGCCACCTATTCCCAAAGAGCAGACTCCAGTTATTTCATTTCCACAAAACCCACGATGGTTGCAGGATAGCAAGATTTGATTGTGCACACGTATAACAAATCACCCCCACCTTGCTGACCATCACAGTTCGTACAGAAGAAGAGATTTTCCCCTCCACAGCAGACATTCTGCACCTACACTTTCTACACTCTCCCCTTCTCTAAAATTTCTTATTTTGGAAATCATAAGATGAAATCTTATCGTTGCACATTCTCATACTATACAGAAAAAATATTCACGCAATTATTCTTAAAACTGATTCAAGAACACAGTTTTCCTCCTTTTTTCTTTCACTTGTTTGGTCTTGGTCATAACGACACAAAGTCAATGTTGAACATTTTTCCCTTATTACAACACTTGGCCAATTTGCTTCACATAGTTACCAATCTCTGCTGCAGGAAGACACACCACACAAGTATATCAAATGTGTCTTTTCATAATGTTTAAAAGGTATACATCTCCTCAAGGGTCCACTTACTCTCTTAGATCATTATCTGTAATTTCTTAAATGTATCGCGCCATTTTGTCGCTGTAGAGATCAGTCTCATAGTATGTGCTCAATAGTCTCATCTCCGTTTCCACACGTACAAGGACTATCATCGCAAAGTCCTTCCTTTTTTTAAAATAATAGTTGAAGCACCTATAATCTGTATAGAATTTTAATGCATAATACATACAGAACAATTTTCTTTGTGTATGCAAATTTCACATCCTTAATATATTCTTTTGTTGTTCATCCTTTATCTGATATTTCCACCAAACTTGTCATGTGCCTCTACCAACTTCTTAGGTATTTCTTTTCCTTTCTCTTACCTTACTCATTAGAACCACTTCTATAAAAACTGTTTCTTTTATATCCACAAAAACGAAGAACCTCTCTCTCGGTGATGTTTGAGTTCAATAGCATCACTCCGTTGATCTCCAGAAGAGACTCTCACAACATAGGTCTACACACAACCCTCCTCCGGGGAAGACAAATATTTTCAAGTTGTATCTCCGCTGCTTTTTCCTTTTACTGGGGCTATCTCCACCGCTCTTTGGACCTCTCTGTGACCTTGTCAACAGTTTCAGCAAAAGTTTATACTCGGGCACCAATCAATTTTTTCCTTCTAAATGATTTTGCGCTTTTTCACTGCGTGCGTTCTCGTGTGTCTCTTCAGCTGAATTAAGTAGTTAAACTTGGCTTCGCAAACGCTGCAAACGAAGGGCTCCTCACTGTCGTGAATGTCCATGTGTCTCTTGAGGTGAGAGGTCTGGTTAAATTTCGCTTCGCAAATCCGACAAACGTAAGGTTTATTTCCAGTGTGAGTTCGCATGTGTATTCTAAGGTATCCTTTATCTCCAAAGGATTTTTCACATATGTTACAAACGTGCGGTTTCTGTCCAGAGTGAAGCCCCATGTGCCTCTTAAGAACATCTTTCTGATTATACGATGATCCGCAAATTGCACAAATGTAAGGTTTCTCTCCAGTGTGAGTTATCAAGTGTCTCAGGAGAGAACTATTTTGATTAAATGACGCTTTACAGACAGTACACGAGAAGGGAGTCTCTCCTGTGTGAGTTCGCATGTGTCTCGTTAAACTACCTTTGGAATTAAATGACGATTCACAAATTTTGCAAGAATGTGACCGTTCTCCACGGTGAGTTCGAACTTGTTCCTTCGGCGTAGATTTACAGGGTAACTTTGAAGGGCCAGGGGTACACAGAAGGAGAACTTTCTCTGAATGTGATGGGATGTGTTGATTTAACTTTATATTGGAGCTGAATAGAAGAAGTTGAGAGCAACTCGAGGATACTTTATCTTCTTTGGAACTACTCTTCTTTTTCACTTGTTCTTTTGAACACTTCATCAGAAATCCAGATGTTGTTTTGGCATCTGAAATGTAAGAGAAATGCAATAAATAAATCCTACATATCATGAACAAAAAATTTCAATAAGAAAATATGCCACTTTGTGATAAACATAAACTGAGAGAAGACAAACAAATAAATTGTATGTCAAGGTTCCATGTTGGTAGTATACACATTATTGTGTAAAGAATAATATCCAGTTTCTGATTTATTAGAAATACTCAGGATACAATAAGTCATTACATTCACAATATTGCTTTTTATATATTTTTGTTTATTTTGTAAAATTGATTTTCCTGGTTGAAAATTATTGTGTCCTCAGTATTTCATGTTAAGCGGCAACTAGTAATTAATGTTTCTATATATTATATAATTTTTCGTCAATTCTAATATGTCTATCACAAAATTGCTTTTTGTTATAGCTCTGATGATGGCTGAAAAGGCCTTATGATTTGATCAATCAAAAACTGGATAGTATGACTACATATGCTTTATAGGATAAAAAATATAATATCAGGAGTTTAACAGAAAACTCTATTATCATGAACAGTCTCTCAGGATATTTACGTATAATGCCACAATAATGGACTATTTTATATAACATTTGTCAAAAGCAAACAACCCGTAAAAAGTAGTGCCAATTACGTAAGAACAAAGTAAGTTAAAAGTTATAAAAATATAAATTTCACTTCANTATTATCATGAACAGTCTCTCAGGATATTTACGTATAATGCCACAATAATGGACTATTTTATATAACATTTGTCAAAAGCAAACAACCTGTAAAAAGTAGTGCAAATTACGTAACAACAAAGTAAGTTAAAAGTTATAAAAATATAAATTTCACTTCAAATTCACTGCAAATCTTGATTCTAAAACAAACTTTTGACTCATCAATACTTTTTACAGAACTTAATATACCATCTCCTAAATTAAATCATGATTTTCATCAAGTTGCAACTGTATTGAATTTAAGTTCATTGCACTCTTACAGAGATTATTTTGACTTATTATTCTTATTTAACATGATAAATTGTAAAGTTAATTCAGCAAAATTATATTCTATAATTCCCTGGAATATTTCTGTACATGAACTGTGATCAAATGAGAATATATTATTTAAGGTTCCTTTTGCTCATACAAACACTTATTATGAAAAGTGTATTCTACGTCTTCTTGGTCCTTTTACTCTGCTAAATATTATTCAAGCTTCTTGAAAAAGTAAACCAATGTGCAAGTGTAGCAGACAGAAATTATTTTACTGAGTCAATACCAAACTTTCAAGCAAAATACCACCAATGCGGATGTAATGCATACTAATTGTACTTTACATACAGAAAATTTAACAAAATCATTGGAGCTGTTTTTGAGTAACATTCAAAAGAATACTTTGACCTTCATGTGAAATACCCTTTGTTTTAAATTGAAGAAAAATTAGAGCATGTGCATCAACAAGTAAATTCTATCATAAATACAAAATATGAGTTAAATATATTCATCCATTTACTCAAAATCACTGCGCACATGTGGACAGGTGGACAGATAGACAGTTATGCCAAGAGTCACTTTTTCAGTATCAGAGATCANAAGCTTCTTGAAAAAGTAAACCAATGTGCAAGTGTAGCAGACAGAAATTATTTTACTGAGTCAATACCAAACTTTCAAGCAAAATACCCCTAATGTGGATGTAATGCTTACTAATTGTACTTTACATACAGAAAATTTAACAAAATCATTGGAGCCGTTTTTGAGTAACATTCAAAAGAGTACTTTGACCTTCATGTGAAATACCCTTTGTTTTAAATTGAAGAAAAATTAGAGCATGTGCATCAACAACAAGTAAATTCTATCATAAATACAAAATATGAGTTAAATATATTCATCCATTTACTCAAAATCACTGCGCACAGGTGGACAGATAGACAGTTATGCCAAGAGTCACTTTTTCAGTATCAGAGATCACCAAAATGGATATTTCCATTGAAATCTCGCTTTTGAATTTTTTCACGATTACAAATCTGTCTATATATTACGTATATGAGAAAGTAAAACCTACAAAGACTGAGCAATATCGGAAGTAGCATATATAAAATTAAACAATAATAGTATTAATTTAGTCAGTCAAAGATAAGATCTCTGGCATATCTTCCGTTAGATTTTCTAATGAATTTCAAATATGCACAAGCAACCATTGACATCTCCTCCTTTCAAAAAATTTGAAATTTCAGTTACGACTTGTCCTCTCATGAGGACGCATCTGTTTGAATTATGATGCCCATGATTGATTTTATTTTGTTTACAGTTGACAGCAATTTTTATAAAGTGATGAATGATGTTTTAAATCTTTGTGAAAAGTGAAGTGTTTGCTTCTTGAGAATGTATAAATTTTTAATTCACTTAAAGAGAACTGTGTTAATGGTCAAAACATTGTGTTTTAAACTGTGTTCAACCAATAGTCTGAAAAATTTGTTTTATTGAATAAAGTATTCAGATGAACTACTCTTCATAAATCTTTATAATTAAAAAATAAATAACCTTGTTAGAAAAATAAAATAAATATCATGTGTCAAGAAAAAATGTACTTTTCTTTTTCTATTACATTCTAGGATCTGAATGTGTAAGTAAATGTTAGTGCCCCAATTGTTATATTTTCTAAAATTCCATATATAAAATTAACAATCAGAGGTAAAAAGTTGACAAACTGACATTTAAGAATGAGGTCATAATATATAAAAAGTAAAAAAAAAATTTTAAATTATGAGATCTTATTTGCTTTGACTAAAGAAAAAGTAGAGGAAACACTACACGAATATAATTCTTGAGTCAGTAAAAAAATTATAACATGTTTAACACAGCTAAAAATATCTCACCTAATTTGTAGTTTCTAACTTCCTTTCGATGACAGTTGTTGACAGCTTGAGAACGCGACGTTGCTAATGCAATCCCTGCCTCCATTTGCTGCATGTTACTTGTATTTGCAACATCTAAGCCATGTTCCCCAGGTTCATGATCAACAATATCAACAGATTCTTTTGCTTCTTCTTTTAAAGTCATAGAGTCAGTTTCTTGCTTTAAAGAGGGAGCCCTATTATCACATTCTTCAATATTTTCAAGTTTAAGATCAGTCTCAAATAGTTTCTCTTCTTTCAAAACAAGTTCTAAAATATCACAGTTGGATTCAGTTTGTTCTGTCACATCTCCTGTTCTTTCAACAATATCATTCTCAAAGTAAGCAGTATCAGTGTTTTTATCAGATGTTACAGTTCGATTGGACTGAATCCCACCCCTTCTCTTAGATGAACCCAATTCAAAACATAAATGATTCCTGTGTGGATTCAATGGAATATTAACTGGACTAGTTTCTTTTTCAGTGCCTGGCAAATTTTCAGTGGCTTGAAGCTCATTACCATCAACCTCTTCTTCGTGTTCTAACTTTATTCTACATTCCGGGTTAAATCCCGTTTCCTCCGTAATGTTGATTTCATTTCTCGTGTCACAATTAGAAGGATATTCTTCAAGAGGGTTCCTCAAATCTAAATCAGAAGAACACAAGTCGCCTTGCTCGTCAAGCTCTTCGATATTCACAAAAACCAGAGGAAAAGGAGTATTTAATAATTTATTATCCAAACACTCCTCACATGCATCCATTACCTCCTTTTCAAAAACACTAGAGTTAGGAACACTGTCAGGTGTTGCAAGATCATTCACTCCTTCAGACAATTGTTTGAAAACATCGTCTGGTTTTATTATAGTAATACCATCAGTTTGTAAATCGATATTTTCGCAAGAAGAACGAAAACTGTCTTCTTTCTTGGTAAGTAAACCTTGATTCCTTATTCCCCTGTCTCTTGGAACAGACAAAACTCCTCCATCTGAGTTCACACAATTTACATCCTGTTCAGTCCCACTGTAGCTTACATTTTGCCCACAACTGTCTTCACTGGAGAATTCCCCTGGAACCTGTTGACATACAACAATGAGCAAGGAGCACCAATAAGATTCCAGCAACTTCTAAATAAATAAATAATGAATTTATTGTCAAAAAACAGTACAAACTGCGTATGACCCCGTGGAGGACAATAAACTAATTTACTCTGCGGAAGCAAGCAAGGGACGTATCCCATCAATTCCGATCAAGGGCCCTAAGGCAGAGGCAAATTTAACGTTTCAGCACACTACCAACAATAAAAATAGTTTGACAAGTGTTATAAAATTAACATAATACCAACAAATATGTATTTAATAAAACAAAAAATTTATTTCACAAGTATGTATTATCGTAGTATTTCACAAGTATGTAGTAACTATAGATTATTTGGAAAGTACTGTTTATAAATCGTAACTGTTTATAAATAACATAAATTCAAGACTTATTATTTCAATAGATGCCAAACTAGGAAAGAATCTAGGAAGTCAGTATAAAAATCCACATCTACCCGAAGGAAAACCGAAGCAAAACCCGGGCCAGGATGGGGCTATAGAATTAATGTACACAACCGTGACAAGGTTGAGTACATGTAATACTATACTTAATTGTTATTAGTTATTTTGAAAGTGTGACAGGAATGGTGTGATAAAGTAGAAGACGACTTTAATTTTTATTAAAATAAATAGATTCTTTTACATTACAAAAACTGGAACAATAGGTAGTTTTTAACTGTGGATATGAAGAGATTCAATTTACCAATGTCTATTAGATTTTGGGGAGGGAATTATATAGAACAATTTCTGAATGATATGACCCTATTTGGCAAAGAGTGGTTGACACTCTAGGACAATGAATATTATTCCTTTTATGAGTATTGTGTTTGGTCTTTGGTAATTTGAGGTGAGCTTCAGTAATTCGGTCTTAACCTCAAAGATGGGAGAATGGGAAGGCGAGTCAAACGCTTGTCACTACTGTGTTTATTTCGGCATAGTTCCTCTGACAAGCACCAGATCTCATCAGTAGAGGGGCAACCCAACGAATCGTCACTTGAGTAGAAGAGTCGTATATTGCTTTCATTAAAATTGTGACCATATATTGTGTAAAATTATACCCAACAGATGTATTTTAATGTTTCTAATTGTCCATAATACCAAATATCTTATACATAATCAACATCAGTACGGATTTTAGAAGCCATATCCAATAGGTTTTTTTTTTTTTTTGTGGGGCTTTAGGGCTCGTCAACAGCGAGGTCATTAGAGCCCTTAAAACTTGTACAGGTAGGGAAAATGCAGTTATGCACTAGGGAGAGCCAACATGACTCTCCCCGCGTGTGGGACTCGCCGAAAGACTCAGCCATACCCACTAAAAACCCTCCTGCATTACAACTCAAAACTGAAATCCCAACATATCTAAAAACACTTTAGTAAAAACATTGAAAAAAAAGAAGAAGAGGAAAGAGAAAAATGAAAGATACCCTATCCCTAATAGCGTCGGGATCGAAAAGAACAAGAGGTGACCAAGGGAGGTCAGAAAAGAGAAAGGAAGGAGCATGGCACAAGTAAGTGGAAGTAATGCCAGACTCAGCTCGGGGCCCCGTGTATCCAATAGTTCTCAGTTCTTTCTACTCATATGGCAGTTCCTGGTTTTATGCCAATATAATAATGCAGTGGAGCCAACGATTAAAAGTGGGTTTCGACCCACCTCTCCCTCTTACACCATAGAAAATTCATAAACCAACTTACATTTGGAGAAAGACATCTCCTCAACGAAGCAACATCCAAGAATTTGGCAGCTTCCATCAAAGAAGGCACATCATCGACTGACACATCCACTTCTCCATAGAACATGAACTCCAAAATGAGTCTCATGTCACTGTATTTGACTTCTTTCAAGGGAATTGCTTTCATCCCCGGTAGATCTAACAACAGCTTCTGACACAAAGAAACAACATACATTCTAACACACAGTACATATCTTAACGCTTTAATTTTGCACAAAAAGCACATTGACCTAGTTACTTAACATTATTTGGTATTGATCTAAGTTACTGAAAATAAATTAAATTTTAAATTAATTTATTTTAAATTAAATTTATTTATTGTCAAAAACAGTACAGACTGCGTATGACCACGTGGAGGACAATAAACTAATTTACTCTCCGGAATAAGAAAGAGCGAGATGCTGACAACATCTCCTCCTCCTAGTGCCGAGGCCTAGTAATTGCGGAGCTCTACCCTCCGCGAACCCCTTGGGCGCCTTCGGGGCCTGTTGTGGGATAGTTTGACTTTGACTTGACTCTCCGGAAGCAAGCAAGGGACCATCCCATCAGCAACGATGACGACCAGCGTAACATAAAGCTCAACAATACTATTAATGACATTGCCTCTCCAAGGTCCCCAGTCTAGTGGGTTTATATGCCAATCCGCCTCTACCAGAAGGAAAACCAGAGAAAACCCCAGGCCAGAGTGGGTCACGGTAAAAGTTCCAGCTAATTAAATTAAGACAAAAAGAAAGCTGAGACAAAAATAATAATAAATGTAAATGTGCCTTGAGAATTACAAAATGGTTATAATTAAAAACAATTCATAATTGCGAATTTCAAAATATAGCACCCCCTAAAAATAAATTAGGTATATACAATGAAAAATTGAAAATGCTGCAATAAATTTTATTTTAGGCACACAAAAAGAAACAATGAGATATTATATTTAAAAAGAGAAATACTTTTGAAATCTTAACTTTGGACCAATTGAAAAACCGATAATTTTTTGTATTATGTATAATAACAGATTTTCATCAACTATTAAATTCTTTGTCAAACCATTGTAATATTTCTTTTAATAATGATGAAACAAAATATTACTTAAATGCATGTTTTTACTGTTTCTTAAAATTCATAATAGTATCATATTTATCAGAATTGTGTACATTATCTCCTATCCCTACTTTTTCTCTGGTTTTCCTATGATATTTGCCAGCCTTTGGAGATTAATTAAGCTTATTGTCCTCCAAGTGGTAATACACAGTATTTCCCATTTCTCAGAAAATAAACTTTTTTTATAGTCAATAATTATGAAGAAAAAGAATTGTGGTACTTCATACCATTAACTTGGGACTAAATTTCCTTAGCTTTCATAAAATAAAAATTTCACAGCAATGGAGTACAATCCTAAATATTCTTAACATACCAGTTCAAGAAACGTATCGAAAAACCTCGGATCTTCATATTTCAAAGAAGAAATAAAAATCTAAATAAAATTAATCACAGCACAATCATACTTGTGACCCAAGATATATGAAATAAATCACACTTGCAGTATAAAGTGACAGGCAACCAGCAAGCAAAATAAACTAATATCATCATATAGAAAAGAATCACAACATTAGTTGAAGACTGTTTTCATCCCGTTTATTTTTTTATACACACATCTTGACCAAAGATTTTCTAGCTTTCCTATGGGAGGAGATGGTTTTATATATTAGCCCACTAGGTTAAGGTTCAGCAGCATTTGAAATCAGCAGTCTTATTATACTGTTTCAAATTTTGATCAATTTTTATAGTTACGACCAGGATTGCACATTGATATGCACTAAAATTCCAATTGAACGCACAAAAAGTTAAAAATGTGCGCCTTAAAAATCCAAGTTTCATAAGGTTGTGCTTGTTACTGAAAAAATTCAAGTGCAAATTTGGTTAGTTGAATAATATGACTGAATTCATTCATACAGTATTAAGTTATATTTAGATAATAGGAGTGTAAATTACATGTCACAGTAACATAACCTAAAAATTATGGAGTTCAAACACATATCTCTAAAAATTCATCTGCTAAAATATCTTCAAAATATGCATTTATATACAACCAAAATCTTGAATAGGCATGCATTTATTTGCACTATTAAATTGAAAACAAATTGTCTCACAAGGATAAAAATACTCGAAAAATATTGCTCCTGGTAATGACTTATCATAATTTAAGAACAGCACACATTTTTAAACTAATTTGTACAATCTATGGGGAAAATATTGTCACATATTCTGAAGATATTATAACAAGTAGCCAACTACTTTTGTTCTTATGTTGCACAGGCAGGGAGGAAGAAAAATTTTGCATGACGGAGCAAAACCTTTGAATCTGCTTGTGGGCTCTTTGAATGGAATTGATGGAACCTTGCTTACATACAGAGTATGTTGGTTTATGGTCCTTCACATGGTCAAATGCTGTTTTAACTGTTTTTTATAATTCTTTTATTTATATTTATATTTGATCTAAACAGATAATCACCATACAAAGGATGTCAATATACAAGAGATACAATATTATCACACTCACCAGTAACTTTCAAACATGCACACAACACACAAAAGTTGAAAGAAATGCAGATAACTCCATACACCTAGATACATACTTACTTAACCTAAGAAATATAACGTTAAACATTTTATGCATCATACCTTAAAATATGGACTACAAGCAGCTAGTATAGTTTTGTGGCAATGTATCAACCCTCCCTCAGTGTCCAACGTACAATCAGTCAATTCTGAATTCTTGTACAATACCGCAACTAACTCCATTACACGGACAGAGTGGTGTCTCCAACAAAGTGACGGCATGATACAACACAATCTAAAAAAAAAAAACATGCACGCATTGTGATCTGATTTATTTCACACAGATACACGGTATACCACGGTCTGATATAATTACACGAGATACATAAAAAAACACATCAATCCACACTTACTTGACATTAGGAATTTTGAACCATTAATGAACTGGATTACCTCACTCAGCAATACGTCACAATTGCTTAACACNAGAAAAATCTCTCAGAGTTTGGTCATTGAATCCTGGGATTCTTTTTCCTTCCTTCATTCCCAAAGCTTATTTTTTACTTCAATCATTTTTACTATCAGAAATTATGCCTTATTTTCTTTCTATTTAATCCAATGCCAACAAAAACTTATTTCATTTTTGACACCTAAAATCTTTAACATTCTTTCAACTAATATTAAAAATTCCAGTATTTCAAAACAGGTAGATACCGCGAATATATTTTGAATTCTCCAATTAAACTCATAAAACCAAGGCGTATGCGGTTTGAATTTTACTCTATTTGAATTTTCTTTACTGACGCATTATTATTCTTATAAATGCTAATAATCTGAACCAGTAAAAATACGATATATTCAAAAATGTTTTAAGTCGGATTTACTACAATGAAGTAGATTAATATTTTAAAAGTATGAACGTTTACCCGAATTTAGGAAGACCAATATTTCTATAAGATACTTAATTATCGTTTCCTTTGTTACAAATCAGCATATTTGTTCCATATATCGTAACTGTTATTATGAGAAATAAATTGAATGATTGAGTAATTGACCTTCTTTTCTTTAACCCTCAGTTTCCACATGTCGGTTCTCCCCTCTTCATTGCACGTGCCGGTATCAACGTTTCCATTTCTCTCGTAGCCTTCTATTTTACTGTATTATCATGTTTATTCTATCTTTTCTCATTTCTCCGCTTATACACCACAACATCCTTAATCCTGCACCTTCCATCTTCCTCTCCTGCGCCTCCGTAATTTTACAACGTATCGAAAGAAAACTCGTATATTAAATGGATGTTGAAAGTTCTCTTTTGATACATTGTAAACTTTAAGTATCACCAAAACATTGACACCACGAAACATTAAAACACAAGTTTTTATCGAGTCCACCAATTCTACTTCGCTGAAGCTGTTATGAGATTTTATCATTAAAATCGAAACATTCCGTATAAGAATGATTTCTCATGATCTCTCACCGCTTTCCTCCAGCAATGTTAGATTTATTTACCCCTTATTCCACCCTTGACTCTAGAGGAGAGAAAGTGAGAAAGTAGCAATGACGTCGATGAAGCAAATATTGACTGCCTTGGTGGCGAGTGAGTAAGCGAGCGTGAGCTCTGCCAGTTTTCGCAGCGAACGCAGAGGCTCCCAGACAAGTGAGCGTCACGTCGGTGTTTTTTATGTTGGTCGAGTGGGCGTCGTTTGTTTGTGAAACAGTTGACACCAACCCTTTGTTTTCCTCTGTTTTATACGAACGATTCAGAATCGCCTTTGCGATTTTTCTTCTAGTGCAGGTAACGAAAACATCCTTTAATCGGTCCAGGAATAAACTGTGAGTGCGTGTGGACCTCGCTATATAGGTGTTCTCATGAATTCGACCATTAATAGTCATGCACTGAGTACAAATTATTTTCATAGAATGAATACTTAATATTATTTACTACCGCCATCTATCTTTTATGACTTATTTTTTAATTTATTTCCCAAATAAAATTTGTATAACTAAATTTTACCTTACATCATCCCAAGAACTTAGTACTGGTAATAAGAAAATATTTATGTATAAATGGTTTTACATTTTCCTGACAGAGATAATAATACATAACACTTTTTTTGGTCTATTAAGCTGGAACAACCTTTATAACACAATCAAATCAAACTAGTGCCCATATTTAGTACAATTTAATTACACATTAATTACCCAGAAATGAAATTTCTAACAATGCCCACTTTACGTGAACTAATTACGTGAACTAATTACTACTAAAAGACGCAAAAATAGTATCAAATTTTTATCAATAACAATTATATAAACAATTTTTTCTTTATATACCAGTGAAAATTAAAAATGTAGTCATATCGTTAAAATGTGTCTAAATCTAACAAAACCAAAGATTGTTAACAAAAAATATAATAACAATTGAGTAATAAAACAAATTGTTAATAGCAATTATTAAGTTAATTAATAAAAAATGGTATAAACTAATACTACATACGTTTAAAAAAACTCAAAAAATCATAATGTTTCTATAGAAATGTAACAATACAATCACACATTACAAAAATGTACACTTGTAATTAATAAAGTCAATTATGTTATGTCCAACCATTTCATCTATTTTTTAAACTCCAAGGCGTAGAATTTGAATAGACCTATGAGGTCGGGAAAAAATTTCTACAGTGGTCCATCTATTGAGATATGTCACGCATTATGCACAAAGAGTGAAGGTTTCAGAGATAATTCACTTGTCTTAATAACATCACATGATAAAATGTCTTGACAGTATCCTTTGCCACATTTTTTCTGTAACGCTTTGAATTATCATAGGTTTTCTTTACGTCTCGGCTAGAAAGCCATCGAGTAAATTGTTTATAAAATTATGAGACAAGTTTATAAAATTTAACAATAAATATTATGCTTATTAATTATTAGATTAGTTCTAAATTTGTTTTTGTTTGTTTGAAATGTATGTTTGTATTGTTAAATTTCTGTAGAAAACATTGTGAGTTTTTGAGTTATTTATGCGTATGTAGTATTAGTTTATAGTTTTTTATTAATTAAATGAATAATTCTTAATAACATTTTGTTTTATTACTCAATTATTATATTTTTTGTTAACATTATTTGGTTTTGTTAGATTTAGACATGTTTTAACTATGTGACTACATTATTAATTTTCACTGGTATATAAAGAAAAAATTGTTTAAATAATTGTTATTGATAAAAATTTTATATTATTTTTGCATCATTTAGTAGTAATTAGTTCACGTAATTATCAGCTTGATGAATTATTTTTAATAAGCGTATTATTAAATGGTTGTCTCAGCTTAAGAAGAAAGCCGTTTAGAAAAAATGTGGGCATTGTTAGAAATTTTATTTCTGGGTAATGAATGAGTAATTAAATTGTACTAAATATTGGCACTAGTTTGATTTGATTGTATTATAAAGGTTGTTCCAGCTTTATAGACCTCTTTTTTTTTGTACTACACGCAGAAAATTCATACAGCAAGAGAGAACTTTCTTAGTAGTGTAAGGTATTTTGCTCAAACACTTGAAATCACTAAATATTAAATTAAAGGTTACAAAACTAAAAAAAAAAAGTTTGTAAAGACTTTTTCATTAACTCTAAAACTTTTTAATATTCTCTCTCACACATTGTGTGTGTGTGTTTAACTAATAGTGAGACCATCCCATATTACATGGAATGACCTAAATATTGCAGAATGAATGATGAAGTCTTCTTTTGCTTTTCGTGGGATGTGGATAGCGGCAAGGAAGAGGGAAGTGGTAGGGGGATCGGGGAGCGAAGCGTGTGAGAGGCACCGACGCATGACGTCATGGCTGCGGCCCATCGCTTCTGGCGAACGCCCAGACCTCAGCAGACGTAAGTGTCACACATCCAACAAAGTAGCTTCTCACTGTCACTAGCGAGGGTTTTTGTCCTCAAACACTCCTTTTGAACACCACTTGTGTCAAGAGGTGGTCGGCGATTTGCCCTCCTGCGTGTAATCGTGGGCATTTGCGAGCAGCATAGAAGGAGGTGGGCGGGGGAGAGAAAACTCACCCCGTTGTTTGGATATAAAGCAGGGGTTCAAATTCAGGAACAAAACAAATGGGTCAAACGGGCATTATAAACCACATATTAAGAAGAACGGTTGGAAAGGGGCTATATTACTTACGTATGATTCTGGATTTAATTTGCACTTAGCTGGATATCGTTGTTTGTACCAAAGATATTAAATATCGTGATTGTAAATTTGTAAATGGGAGGAAATGTAGCTTAGGGCTATTGAAGCTTATCTACATGGAGCGATAGGAGGTAGGTGGGTGGGTGGTAGGGGTTTATTGTTGGAAGGTGGGTCGGTTAANTGTTGGAAGGTGGGTCGATTAGCTGTTTACAACTTAGCCCACATCGAGGGGTTAGTAGGAGTAGTTAGTAATAGCAAGAGTTTGTGATACTACGAGTAGTAGGAGGTGTATAAAGGATGGAGGGTTCACAGTTATAAGAACTGGGATATTAATGTGAAAAGTTGCAAAGTTTTTTTTGGTCCCCGAACAGGAATTGAACTCGGAGTGATTGAGTGGCAAGCAAGCATGCTAGCCCTGTGCCACAGAAGGGACTTAAATACGGCGATTGATCACAACATAATAAACATAAAGGAGGCAAATTCATGTGGGAAAAATAAAACCTGAATTCGTTTTAAATGAAATACTCGTAGTTAGAGCGTTAATTTATGAAACCACTCATTGCCCTTTGTCCCCAGAATTAT
>NNCF01131756.1:24967-103738 GCA_002313205.1 Laupala kohalensis | reverse complement strand
AGGGGACTGTCGGAGTTTTCCAGGAACTGGCGGCACAAGACGGAAATAATTCCTCAAGGTAGGGTGCAGTGTCCTGGAGGCTAGTTTCATGAGAGGTGAATGAAGTTCAGGGATTTGTTCATTTAATAGGGAAATGTTTTTTAGAATACTACGGATAAGTAAAATTTCTAATTTGATCCGGAGTCAAAATCTATTTTCTACTTTTAAAATATAAAAATCCTTCTCAACGTTAAATGTGTGTGTGTTTTCTACTAGGCGGTTGGCGAAGTGTGAGACTTTAGTGTTATTTTTCCATGTATATATATATGTTCATGTACCCTTTGTTTGAACGTTCGTCCAGACTGCCCCACATACACGGAGGGACAATCACTGCATGTGAGAGCATACACTCCACCTCGGAGATATAATAGGGTTGAGTGTTTGTGGAGAGAAGGTGGTAGTGTGATGTTGAAATGTTTTAATGAATTAGCGATTTTAAGTGAGAGAGGGTCTGTGAAAGGGATTGTATATCTGATTTGAATATTATTGTTTGGAGTAAGTGATTTGAGGTTCTTATTGTGATATAATCTAACTTTCTTAGTGATTATATTATCAATGAGAGATGTATTATAGCCATTGTTTGATGCTATAAATTTTATTGTGTCTATTTTTTTTTATCTTATCTGGTGAGAGTGCAATGGTGAAGAGACGAAGGACCATGGAGTGGAAGGCAGCGTGTTTGTGCGAAGGAGAATACAAATGTCTTTTAATTTATCATTCTTTGATAATGTTGCTAACGCTACGCAATTACCAATTACATTTGAGTATTTCTATTATTCAAGAATTTCTCGTTTGCCTCCAATTTTTTTCTTCATTAAATGGCTCGGAATTGGAGGATTGGTTTTATATTGGGGAATTGCAAGGGTGCCGGACGCCCTTCCTCACACACCTCCCCGAGACTATCACTGACGTGCGGGCAAAGGAGCAGTTGTAGCGGAATGAAAGGCAGAGGAAACGGGAGAACCCCGAGAAATATGTCGCAGATCCACTATAGCCAAATCTTCAATCATCCGGGGGTTTGAAGCACCATCATCAGAAATAGAAGGCAAGAGTACTAACAAATTCACCACACAATTTCCAAGATATTCTCAAATAGAAATGAGGAGTCATATAGCGTGACATAATTTGAATGGCATACTTGTTTAAGCAATTCCTTACCTCGTAGAAACAGTGATACGTCTCTATAACGGGCACTCGTGGAATCTTAGAAGGAATCCGCTATTGACAAGTGTTAGTTAAGGAAAGTCTCCCTGTATTTCTATTTTACTTTGTAAAGACATCCAAGAGTAAAGACTAAGCTTTAAACCTTTCTACATTAGGTCTAAATATATTATTAAAGATTTGTGAAAATTTCAATACCAAATAATTGAGAATTTCAATTATCATCTCATCTCTCTAAGAAATATAATATCATGGTAGCGATGTTATGCTCAGATTGACTAAAGCATTTAAAAATGAAATAGAAAAATACACATAATAATTTATTTAACTATTTATTGACTACAACATTTTGGTTCCAACTGTCAAAACTACTGTTTGGTTTGGAAAAACACAAAAAAAGTTTTAATATACGTAGTCAAAAAGTGTAACAAAACAATAATTCTACGAATAGAAACAATGATGAGGCCAATTCTTCAAGCATACAAGGAAAACACACCCCATATAGACACACCATTCAGAGTACACATAGACACGGAGGACGCTGTGGGGTAAGCTATACATATACACCATACATTTTATTCCACGCGTACACATAGGAGGTTTTCAGAATATTACAGGAGATCTCAGAACATTTTCCAGGTTCTCTAGGTCTTTTACATATGAATGTTTCAAAACAATACAAGTTACAAAGATTGCCTGAAGTCCAAAATGCAATAAAATCTTAGGAGAATTACTACATGACGGAATTTCGAAAATCTCCCAGTACCATCAAACTTACCTATAATCGATGATTCTTAAAATTTCATAACTTCCTATTACGATATTTCTTGAAGGATTGCAAACTGAAGATTGGTTCCACGCGATGAAATTTTAACGAACATGCCTTTCTTTTGACATTTACATATTATCTTGCGTAGATATAAGCGCAGATAACAGCATATT
Organism: Laupala kohalensis; assembly: GCA_002313205.1. Lineage (NCBI taxonomy): Eukaryota > Metazoa > Arthropoda > Insecta > Orthoptera > Trigonidiidae > Laupala > Laupala kohalensis. Next base: position 101,596 of record NNCF01131756.1, on the reverse strand, counting down.
TCTGTCAAAACTTCGCCTCCTTTTCCATGATTCAGCATTATCAAAGAGATGTGAATGGATGTTACTTCCCTTATTTCCTTTCAGAAAACGTATAATTGGAAAATGTGTGGTATTTTAATGGATAAACTGAAGGAAGTTGAACAATATCTCATGAAACTCCCGTGGTTTATGATAATAAGGTTCATAATCTACTCCTTCAATTTCTACTTCCCGGCTGTTAGGAAGAATTTTCAGGTTCTGTAGCGAAGTCTGACGTAGGTTACTTCTATCTAATTTTCCATATACAATCAGTGTTGGAATCTGTAGTTTCCCCAACCTGTCGCCAGATATCAGATTCGTCGCAGCAGGCGACAGCGCAACGAAGCCAGAAAGTAGTTCCGGGTATCTTTTCAAAAACGGACAAGAGTATACTCCACTAAATGACGGAGAGATGAGAATAGGGCGGACTTGTATCATAGATAACCTCTCTAGAAGATGCAACATAAATTTCGCTCTATCTCCAGAGAAATTGTCTTTGGAGCATCCAAATCCTGGTAGATCTACAGCCACGACTCGATGACCCAACGACGCCAAAGTGTTGAGGGTTCCTAATATCGCCCATGTCTTAGAGGTAAATCCTTTGCTATGGAGAAGAAGCAGAGTTTGACCTGAAGACATGTTACTAGGAGGTCTGGCTTCTCTGTAAAACACTTGTGTATTCATCACAACCGTTCTCGCTTTTCGAATCTTCACATTCTCTTTATTTGTGTTAGCAGCTTCTGGAAGAGGTGTGCTGCGTAAATCCACCGATTCCCAATTGACGTCATTAGAAGCCTGTCCAAATCTGCAATTACAAATTTGGAAGACACAAAAGAGAGAGAGATGATAGAAGAAAAGTCTTGCTTTCATATTCCAGCACAGATTCAGACACCCTGACGATTGTCTTCTATTAACAACACGATCTGTTTGGATATGCAAAGAATTCACACACGCATCGACGGCGTAGCAAACCTTATTGTTGAAGAAAAGTGAAGCAATGTACACATCGAAGGCTCCGTAAAGTTAGCTGGAATAGACTTTTTATTCTCAACTGATTCGAACGATCTTAGACTTAAAAGAGAGGTCTGACTTCGCTAAATTTTGCTATGTCAATTTTTTACTTTGTTCACCCTTTGTTTAATATCTGGTAATCAAGGAAAATATATTCTAAATTTTCGACATTTCGGCTAATCGTAAATCCTGTTAAAGTGATCTCGAAATGGAGAAACAGTATTTTGACCTCCTCGAACTTTGCTCACCCACATCTTTTGAGTGCAATATATCTTATTTCTGAAATAAAATTAAAAAAACAGAAACACTGTTCATTGCGCATGCACGTCGGCACTTGTTACACATCCGGCGCGTAATTTGAATTCAGCCACGGTACCAACACAACATAAACAAGCTCAAATACTCCGTCAGTACAACACGGGCCGTTGTCGAGAGGTTAATGGTTGATGACATCATAGACATCACAAGCAACGTCAACTGTTAATGTAACTATGATGTTTTTAATAATTTCTTTTTTATCAAATACGTTTATTTTCTACTATTTCGTCGCGTTCTTTTACGCTATTAAATGTTAAAGAAAATATTATATTATAAATAGTTAATACGAAAATCACTTTATAAATAATAAAACTGTAAGAAATTGATTCTGGTTTCGCGATGTTTATTTTTTACTACTGAATATTATTTGCCAAATCTAATTCAGTTTCATGTATTTTTAGTGTTTAAATTTATTATGTATATTAGCTTTCATACAAGATATTCTTTAACCTGTATTAGACTTAACATTTTAAATTACCTGGTTAAAAGGTAATTGTAATAATTACAATCTATATGTATGTCAAAGTAGTAGTGCCTCGTATACCGATGTACAGCTTTATTCTCAATCGGTTGATATTATGCACACCGGTGCTTCAATGCAAGAGTATGATATATTAAAATACTACCCCCCCCCATATATTTTCCACCCCATAATGCTGTTTTTTAGCACTCACGATACAATTTTGCATAATTCTAATTCAAAATAAACGGAAGATTACTATGAGTCTATTTCTACCTTGTACCTACACCTTTTCACAAGGATAATGATAGTCGAAAATGCTATAAAGTATATAATTTGTCCTCACACCTATCATCACTACGGGTGGCGTGTGAAAGGGTTCCTCCACGCAGTCCAGATCTCTCCCCATGCGATTTCCATATTTTTGGAGCCGGAAGTAAGGTATTCGTGGCTGTTGATTTGCTTCGGACGAAGAGGTGCAGCGCCTGGGTACACATATAGTTCCATAGGCAACCGCAAAGATTTTTCCATGAAGGCATTGACCGTCTTGTCCCACGTGGGACAAATGTATTAACAGTTATGGTGATTACTTTTGAGTTAATAAAAGTTTACTTACTTTTTTTGCAATCTGTCTCGTTTTCATTTGACTGTCTCTTATGTTCAATGGAAAGAAAAAATTCGACCAATAATGAGAAGTAGAAAGTGATGCCTACTCACCTGAGCTTGACTCTGTCTTCCTTGCCGCGTTCCTCTGACTTGGCTCGGGCGCCTTCACACCGTGTCCGTCCGTGATGGCGTCTCTCCCCTCCGCTGCCTACACTCACCGCTGCTCCTCTCTCTTCAGAACGAAAGCGCTTCTCTAACTTCTTATACAGCCTCCCTCCACCTGAAAGAAACACACGCGACGAGGATTGATTACACTTAGGAAATGCACAGGAATATAATAGTGCGGGGTGAACCCCACCCCCCTCTCTAATCGGCAGTTTTTGGTGAGGTTTGCAGTCAGGCTTTCCCTCATTAACTATAATAATAATAATTATTATTATTGGGGCTTTAGGGCTCACCCTTTCACTAACGTCATACCAATGCCGGTCCAGCATCTTACATTCTCCGGAATTCCAACACAAATTCACATACAATTTCTAATAGAACATACATGTCACATATTTAATATGGAAAAGACATGTAGGTAACTTGTCTTTCCGGACCATTAAGAAAGTTATTCAATGAAACAGTCGCAACGCTCGAAAACAATAGTGAAACAAGAAACAATTCTTTCAACACTGTGGTTCAATTTAAAGGTTATAATTGATGATTCGCAGTGCTTAATATTTTTTGTAGGGGTTTTGGGCTCGTCAACGTCAAGGTCATTAGAACCTTTGGAGGAGAGGAAAAATGCAGTTTCGCACCAAAGAGAAGAGACGTAGTGACTCTTCCCCGTGTGTGAGACTCGCCGAATATCTCGACCATACCCACTAAAAAACCCTCCTGAAATCAACAAATATCAAAATACAAAGATGAGAGTAAAGAAAACAAAACAGTTGCCCAATACATTATATCAAATATGAAAATAAAATCTGAAAATTATAATTTTCAAATTACGGAAAGGATGGATAAAAGGAAAGAGGACAGGGAAGAGGAAAGAATAATACAAATTTAAACCCTCCCGAGAACTTGTGGGTGGAGCCCCGATCTACTCATAAAATTCAATAGATTATTAACATCATCCGTTTCATTTCCGAGAATTGTTGGTAAATCGCAACCGGACCAATTGGTCTCCGTATTCTCGTGTATTTTCTGCAATAAGTTAGTAGGTGACGCACTGTCAGAGAAGAGCTACACTCCTCACAAAAGGGTTCATCATCAAGTAGTAAGAGATACCGATGAGTGAGAGGACAATGCCCTATGCGCAAGCGGGCTAGCAAGACCTCGTCGCGCCTGGCTGACCTACAGGAACTACTCCATGACTTAACAGAGGATTTGATTAGTCGGAGATTATTCCCTTCAACAGCCAACCACTCATTGTTCCATTCTCTCAAAATCCTTGTCTTTATGGACTTTAGGAGATCTCGTTTTGGAATCGTAAAGAAATCCATGCGATTCTTGAGGCATACCGCCTTGGCGGAAACGTCTGCTTCCTCATTTACTCTGATTCCTACGTGTCCGGGAATCGAGCAAAACATTATGTTCTTTCCATCACTTCGGAGCGAGAGAAGCACATCCTGGATGTTCTGGATCAGCTTTTCAACTGGATACATAGTCTGGATTGCTTGAAGAGCACTTAGAGAATAAGAACAAATAAGGAAATATGATCCGCGTGAGCACTTTGTTGATCGCAGTGCTCTCAATATGGCGTAGCACTCAGCAGTGTAAACGCTGCACAGGTCGCCAAGATGGTAGCCACAGGTCTTATGGGGGAACATCACGGAGCAGCCGACTATATCGGTCTGCTTCGACCCGTCTGTAAACACACGGATATGGATCTGCTGTTTGTCGAGTATTAGCTGAAAGTATACCCTCAACATCGTAGCTGGAGTGTTCTTCTTGTAATGATGCAGAAGATCGAAATTAATCTTCGGCTTGTGGAAAGCCCAAGGAGGAGTCTTACTGAAACCTTGATTTAAGAAATTAGGTATGCGTATAATCATGAATTCCAAAATTTGTTTGGAGCGATATCCAAAAGGTAAGGTTGCTCTCAAATTTGTTGTTGCAGAAACGGATGGAAGAAGAGGAAGGATGAAATACTGCGTTGTGTACCAGATTGTCGGGTAAAGTTAGCACGTGGCAAAAGTGTCGTTACATGAGGTGTTGTCGCCGGAAGTAGAGAGATGGTTTGCCACTCTTGGCATACAAACTTGGAATGGGACTAGTACGGTAGGCTCCCGTAACTAGTCTGATACCTGCATGATGTACACTATCCAACTTCTTTAAATAGCTTGCGCGAGCAGAGCTATATACAACGCAGATATAATTGAAACGAGATCTCATGAATGCTCGATATAAGTGGAGCAAGAAGGAGAGATCAGCACCCCATTCCCTGCTTCTCAGGCACTTCAATAGATTCAGAGACTTTAATGATCTCGCTCTTAGGACCGTAAGAGGTTCAATCCAATTAAGTCTCTGATCAAATATTAGACCTAAGTATTTCAGTGATGGATAGAATTTTAGAACGTTGTCCCCCCAGACGAAGTGAGTTTTTGGCAACAGGTTTGGTCTCCTACTGAAAAGAACACAGCGTGTTTTTTCAGCAGAAAAACGAATGTCAGTTGTCTTCGACCAGTGGTATAATCAAATGAGGACGAGTTGGATTTGCGCTTCGCACCTGTGACTATGATGAACAAAAGATGGGAAAATCGTCGACAAAAAGAGTGTAGAACAGAATTTTTACAGCGGATGTTATGCTGTATATGGACACTGCAAATAAGGTCACAAACAGGATATGAGCCCTGAGGAACACCGTTCTCTTCAAGAAGCAGATCCGAGGTCTTTCTTCAAATTCTGTATCGGAAGGAACGCTGATCCAAAAAGGACTGTAACATCAGAGGAAGATGTCCTCTAAAACCGCAGTTTTAAAATGCCATGACGCCAAGCAGTATCATATACCTTCTCGATGTCAAAGAATAGTCTTCGGACGAAGGCCTCTTGAATTACTATTTCCAAGAAAAGTACGTTTTTCACGGTTGAATAGAACTTCCTGAAACCACACTGAGATCGACTCAGTAGGTTTTGCCTTTCAAGATACCAAACGAGACGACGGTTGATATGTCTCCAGAGTTTTACCAACGCAACTCGTCAAGGCAATGCTTCGATAACTACAGATGGCTGTCTCGTCTTTTTCTGGTTTTAGTAGAGGAATAAGCGTTGCTTCCGTTCACGCATTCGGTAATACTCTCGGACCACGTAAGATTAAAGATATCCAAAAGGTATTCTTTCGATTCTAGACTAAATTGTCTGAGCATTTCATAGTAAATGAAAATAAGGCAAGGAGCAGTGTCGTAGGCTGTCGCTAGAGCTGACTCAAGTTCCCACATTGAAAAGGAAGAGTTTTAGGGTTCCCAGTTAGTTGAACGGAAGTCAAAGGAGGTGCACTAATCGGAATCACAGTTTGCTGTAGATGTTATATCAGCAAAGTATTTAGCCATCACAGTTGCCATTTCTGGGTTATTGGTGAGACCCTGATAATTGAGTCCAGGTATTGGGCTTCGAGAATGCCTTCAGATATCTTTAGGATTGACTCCCATACTTTAGTGGACGATGTTTTTCTCTTAATGGTATTTAGAAACTCTTTCCAGAGGGTGGATCTGGATTCATTGATGGTTCTGCGCGCTTTTGCTCTAGCAATCGGATACGCGGCGAGGTTTTCCGGAGATGGAGTACCCTAAAATTTTCGCAACGTATTTCGCCTTGCCCGAATGGCGGACTGACATGCGTCGTTCCACCAGGAGACATGAGGTCTTTGCGGAAACAGATGTTTTCGGAAAGGATTCTTCAGCGGCGTGATGAGTCACCTGGGTCAGATGGTCGACCCGCTCTTGGACACTTCCCGTTTCTCAGAAGACAAACAGGGAACGGTACACTGCCCAGTTAGTCTTTCTGACAATCCATTTCTTAGACTTGCATTCGGGAACAGTCGCACGTTCCTTCAAGGACAACCAGATAGGATGATGGTCGCTACCATGCAGATCATCTTCTGCCTTCCACTGGAAAATATCAGCAGATTGCGGATAACACATTGATAAGTCTATAGCAGTCCATGAGTCCGTAGCAAACGCAAAGTGGGTGATTTCCCCGGTGTTCATTAAACATAAAACGTCATGCTCGCAGAGATAATTCAGCAGTCTGCCCCTGGGACAATCGCTCGACGAACCCCACAGTACACTGTAGGCGTTGAAATCTCCAAGGAGGAGGAATGGTCGAGGGAGTTGGTGAATTAAATTGTTGAGGGAAGTCTCCGAGAAATCTCGTGTCGGAGGAAGATATATGGAACACACGGTGACAGCTGGTATGCTGTAAATTTTGACTGGTATAGCATGGATTTGAGTTTGTAGGAGAAAGGGTGAGCAGAGGTTAGTGTTTCTAACAAACACGGCAACTCCGCCTCTTGCTCGATCTCCCGTGGTGTCGTCATATCTGAAGCTGATGTATCTCTGCAAAGAGGGAGCGTGTTCTGGTAATAGGTGGGTCTCTTGCAGAAATATACAGATCGGATTGCGACGCACTAAGACATGTAACTCTTCACGTTCTATATCCATTAAGGTTCCACTAAAGTATGGAATCCATTACGATTTAGAACTTCCTGGGTCGGGTTCCTGAATGTGCACTTCCGTGTCACCGTCGGACAATGCACAATCCGACTCGGAGGAAGTAAGAACTGAGACGTCCTTTTTACGTCTCTGTGACTTCTTGGATGATGTTGTGTTCGTTTTCAAAAAATCCTTAAGGTTCAGGGGTTTAGCCTTGGAGCACTTCTTTGTCATTGTCTGGTGCTAAGTAGCTCAGGTTCGTTTTACATTACTAGACTTCGTTTGCCAAGTAGATGTATGGGGTGTTGATGGAGTTTTCGGATTAACAGGAACTGCTTGATAATCATTCTTCCCGCATTTGCACTGGCATGTTCACGACGTTGTCGTAGGCACGTCAGTGAAATCGGTTTGAACGGACACGTTCTTCTTTATTACAGAAATCTTCATTGCGGTGGAGTAACTGGTAGAAAATACAGGGTGTAAAGCCGTGCACTTCTTCTGTGTTTCAGCTACGGGATCATCTCATTTGTCTTTATTTCTTGTATTTTATTTTCTTCCAGAAAGGCGACGCATTCCCTGCTTCACATAAACACATAATCCCCGCAGGGGGTTCAGTTTCGACTGAGTATGGGCTTCGTGAACCCACGGCGGCGATCTGGAAACTGGTATTGCGCCACCACCCATCGGACACCGCAAGCTTTGGGTATGCTTCAGCGACCACCATTGGCGCGATGGTGGAAAGTTGGGTGTTGCAAAGGGCGGAGATCTTGCCTTCATTGGCCGGGTAGCGAATAAGGATTAAATCTCTATAAAAAAACCTCAATCTCAAGGTGTTTTACGCGCCGATGAGGTGAATGGGTGTTGAGGATAAACACTCGCTAGCGGACAACCTCTGGGGCAACTGCGGAACCTCAGTTGAATAAGGCTTAGTGGCGTGATGNAACCTCTGGGGCAACTGCCGAACCTCAGTTGAATAAGGCTTAGTGGCGTGATGCGGGGGCTCCACGTCTCCAGACATACTTTCCTTCGAACTCGTGGGACAAAATGACAGATGTCTCGGTTTTCCCGCCTTGCGGAGTGGGTGTGCCGCAAGTTGAGTATTCCACCCAAGTGAATTCGAAGACGCCGAGGGTACACAACCATCCCGCTTCAGAAGATAAAAAGGAAAAGTTACAGAGCATTCAACACCAGAATGTTTTTATTATAATGACAAGAAAGGAAGGAACATTAGACAAAGTGTCGCCTTTTTATATTTTTAAAGCACTTTAAGGTACCTATTGTACACTGAAAGGAATCAAATGATTAAGGAATGGTTCTATGTTGTTGGAAACCAACTCCAACAAACAGGTTTTAACCCTGTTAAATTGTCAACAGCTGGGAGAGTTCCCTGTCAAGTGCGAATTCCATGCTGCACTTAATCGTAGCAAAGGAGTAGTATCTTGTAGGGACATCATGGATATGTCAACAGAAGAACTTGTTGCAGAATGGGAGGCTGACCTCGTAGTTGAGGTCAGTCAAATCATGAGGAAGGTTAATAGTGTTCTGCAGAAGACGAGTTCCTTCATCGCAGTGGTTAATACACCATCATTTACGTATTACTACTAATTTAATAAATTTTAATAAATTTACTGTGCAAAAACAAAAGTTTTAAACTGCGTGGAAGACCACGTGGAGGACGATAGAGTAATTTAATCTCCGGAAGTCAGCAAGGGACCATCCCATCAATTCCGATCAAGGACTCTACATGTGATATATCGACAGAATACCAACAAATTTGTGTTTAATAAAACGGAAAGGAAAAATGTTTGCAGAAGTCTAGAGGGATTGTATATAAAATCCGCCTTTACCGGAAGGAGAACCGGAGAAAAACCCGGACCCGGATGATAGGATAGTTATATTTTAACTAACTACTAATAGTTATAATTGTTAATTTAGCACTAATAGTCAATTTTAATTTAATACTAATAGTTAATAACTAAGCACTAATAGTTATCATATCTATTTTTAATATAACCAGATTAGGTAATATTACTGCATTTTTCACAAATGTTTCTGTCCTTCATTAGCGCCAAGCACGCTCGTACTTCCTTAATTCAACAATTCAATTCAATTTTACAGGACATTTTTATTACAATATTTTCATTTTAAATTACATGTTGCGAGGCTCTAGCCCCTTCGTCGTCTTTATCGCTTTAATGCCGTGGTCAGTGCGTTACATGCCCTTGTATTCACTCTCAATGAATTGTTCAGTTGCGTCTACATTTTTCATAGGAATATTGATTTTATTTCTTGCTGCCGTAATATTAAATTTAGTTATGCGTGAATAGGAAATTAATTATTATTATATTACAAACTTTTGGCATACTGTAATAGTTTGTTAAATCTGAAATAGGTGCAACTGAGTAATTCATTGAGCACCGTAGGGAACCACGGAAAACCAACGGTCACGACACAAAAACTGTACACGGGAAAGATATCCTTAATTCAACGATAATATAAGGGAAGTATTTTCTTTCTCGCGATACGTACTTCCTGTAGCAGACGCAGCCTTCGAGGCCGCTCCTCGAGGTCCTTCAGGGGAGTCTGCGAAGCCTGCTGGCGGCTGCACAATGTCCGCGGTGGTGCCACTCCCGTTGCTGTTCCCATTGGCTCCCCCGCCACCCCCTGCGCCCCCGCCACCGCCGCTGCTGGTGCCACCCCCGGTGCCACTGGCACCGCTCGTCGTGCCATTCGACGCCACCGTATCTGCATCCTGCAGCAAAACAACGACACCGATTTGTGGCATCACAAAATACTAAACAAACACATCGTATCATGCAACACATAATGAACTAATAATAATAATAATAATATTATTATTGTACTGCCTTGCGAAAAAATATGTCAGTAACGGCCTGAAACCATTCACATATTTACAATAAAAATGCAACACAAAAAGAATATAATAAAAACACAGACAATTACTTAACATAAACGATTTGAAAATCAAATTATCATGAAGGAATTACTTGACTGAAGGCCATTCCATACTTTATTTTTAAAACTACGCAGATTTCGAGGCGAAGACTCCGTTACCATTGACAGTAACTCTTTCCACAAAACTATCGTTCTGTTATTGTACAGAGAATTTTCCTTTATGTGTCCNAATTTTCCTTTACTTTCCTCCTAGAATTTTATAACAGTGCCGATTACAACCGCGGTAAGACAGTTTTAAAAGTCGCCTCTTTATGTAAACCCTTGCTGGCTTTCTGTGTAAGCCGTAAAAAGTGAACACAGTCTCGCAATTTCTCATCGCTTCCGTAAATGATCCTCTGTAAACAGTGGCGCACCGACGGGGGCTAAGGGAACTAAAACCCCCAACCGCCACCCTCAAGCATTCTCGGACTGGCCCACCGGCCCACCGGTCCGCGAACCGGCACACCTTTCCGGAAAGAGGATAAATGCCCCCTCAGAGTATTAGACGAGCGCCTTGTCTTAAGAATTACCAATTTGAAATAATAAAAAATTACAATTAAAAATTTGAAATACAAAAAAACGTTAAAAAATATAGCTGCAAGACGAAGGCGCTGATGAGAAAGTAAGACTGTGAGCATGAAGACGTTATGAGCACCGAGCGCCTCGAAGCACAACTACAACGTCGCATTCACGCTTTGTATACGATCCAAAGTATCGTAAGGTATTTGGCTGTAACTTCCTCACTCTGTCACCACCTCCTTGTTCCAAAACGTCTTGACCCAGAGATGCTCCCTGACACATCATCTTCGACTCAACACAAACATTCTTATCCTAGGCGTCCGGAATGATTCACCTACTGGATAATTCTTATTGCCCAAATTACTTTTTATCATGCATGTAAAGGACAAAAATTTAATTTAATTTTAGATTCTACACAAAATTTTGAGAAAAATGATACCAAACAACTATTTTCAAGAAATCGCGGTCCTTTTATTTTGTAAGGAGATGATTATACTGCCGTTGGTAGCATCAATACATAATGCTTGAAAATGGTTATTGTTTCGAGTTCTTTTTCTTAAAATTATATTAATTTCTTGGCTTGTACATGCACTGTAAAAAAATACTTTGCAATATATGAAAATTTACAAATATATAAATTTCTGTAAAAAAAAACTCATTTACCAACCATGAATCTGAATCAATGATTGTAATTTCCTTCCACAATTGTACATCTAAACCCCAGACCACCTGAGACACAACCTCATATAGGAGATAAATGATCTAGGCGTCACACTGCTGTGCGCGCTTTTCATTCGCACCTAAGCGTTTAGGTGTAGAACGCGAATATGTTTACACGTGGGGATGATATATAATAACTTTCGGTCAGGTGAAAATGACGGCAAGTCGGGAATCGAACTCGAGACCCCTGCTGAATGGAAATGGCGCACAGTTGTGGAAGGAGAACGGATGGTGTAGTGGATAACACCCTTGCGATCGAAGCCGGTTCGATTCTCGGCTTGTCTCCCTTATCGAAAGTTATCACGTATCTTCCCCGCGTGTAGGCACACGGAAGGAATATATACAATCGTAAGTAGTTTTTGTGCATACTTTAAAGCAATGCCTCACCTCCGGCCCCGAGAGCGCCGTCCGAGGGTCGACCTCGCGACCGCAATGGTGACAGAGCACACCCGCCGCCTCGCCGCTAGTTGTGGCCGCCGCCGCTGCGCTGCCTCCACCGCTGTGGTCGCCGCCTTCGCTGTAGAAGACGCTGTCGCTGCCCGGCGACACGGAGCGCAGCGATTCTGCACTCAACGCCTTCAGGCGACTTGACTCCGGACTCATCGCCTGCGCATGCAACAGAATAGAAATAAATAAATAAAATTTATTATCAATACAGCAGTTACAAACTACGTATGAGTATGTGGAGGACATTAAATTAATTTACTCTCCGGAAGCAAGTAAGGGACCATCCCAGCAATTCCGATCAAGGGCCCTATGACGGAGACGGATTGAAAATTTCAATATTCCTTAGAAAGAATAAAGTAGTCAACCACATATTATAGTATCAGCAAAATATCAACAATTTTCAATACAATACAAAAAAGTTATTATTTATAATTCGTAACTATTAAAATAACACTACATTCGAGATTAATTATTACAATAGTATTAATGTGACTGTCGACCCTAGGCCACAACCTAGGGAACTCATATATAAAGTCTGTCACTACCGGAAGGAAACCCGGAGAAAAACCCGGAGAAAAACCCGGGTCAGGATGGGAAAAGAAAAATACCAGCTTTTAAAATACTGGCATAAATACATAATTTTCATCATCATGATAAAATGGCAAACACCGTACATTGTGTTGCACTTTTAGAGTCTAAGATACTCGTTAAAAATAAGGAATCATTTGCCACAGAAGAAAGCGAGCCTGGTGTCATAGCAGGAGGTCACGGGTTCGGGTCCCGGTCCGTGTCAATTTTCATCTGACCGTTGACGATGCAAACACTTCTTCACGAATAGGAATTCGAAAGTTGTGAGTTAAAAAATGTTTTAGGATGTACTATGCAAATACACTGAGTACTCATTAGTACCTGCATCCGATCGGCAGACACAACGGGACAATGAACAAAAATTTTAGTTCCTTTCGTTGTTCATGACATTAATTTGTCAAATATACAGAAAGTAGAAAGTAATGTAGTCCTGCCAGGTTATGTTTGTCGAATAATTGGAAGTCTATGTTAGTTTCATAAATGAAATGACAGTCTAATTTATAACAAAAATGTTTTATAAAGAGAAAATTTCAGATAGGAATGGAGACGAAACATTTTCAAATTGACTTATCTTAAATGAGATACACGTCATTCGACGTACACATTGACGGTTAATAATACAATTTAAATATTATTTATTAAATTATGGCATATGAATTAAGCGAATAAGAAATAAGAATCATTCAACGTAAAACAACATGAAACAATAAATAAATAAATTGAAAAATGATCATTTTCAAAAATATACACAACAAGGAATGGTTATTTCAAAAACCTAAGATTAAATTTAAATGTTTATGATATTTTGTTATTAATTATTTGCGAAATGAATGATTTAATGAATGAATATTTTCATTGATAAATTAAACACACATCTGTTGCACATAAATTTCTAAACTATTGTGCATTGATGCTTAATTTATCTTTACCTACACAACCAAATGAATGCAGCCAAATAGAAAAAAAATGTTTAAAGTCAGCTCATTGGTATCTAACAAGAAATACAATTTATTGGTAAACTTCTAAAAAATCAACAAACATCCAATTATGAACGTCATATATAAAAACAGAGTGAAGCAGAGAAATGCACTTATTAATAAAGTGTTAATAAATGGCAAAAATGATTACAAGAAAAATAAAGTTTGAGATAGATCAGCAATTTAGTTCTTGATTACAATGAATAATATTTCTTCCTTCCAAAACATTTTAAAGGCATGACTGACCGTTAAACACATCAAAATACGAATCCACTTTTGCCGGCAAGATAAATGTTTTTTTATAATATAACATTAAGTAATAAAACGATTTGAATGGTTTATGAATATAAATAATGTAACTTTACCTCACAGTGCATTCCATCTCTAAAGATTTTCACCATTTTCGCAGCGGCTCGTCGCTCTATCAGCAGTGGAAGCCAGCTACTAATGCATAAGCGAAGCGTGGTCTCGCGGCTTATGTGCTGCGATTAGGTGCAGGGTATGGCAGCAAACCGGATTGCGTTACATAAGGTCGAAAGTCGCGGATCGGATCAGGGTCAAAGCGAGGCAGAGTATTCGGAGACGCCACTAGCTGAGGGCATGTATGGAACTACAGAACAGGCTTAGGAAGATAAATCAAAATATTAAAAAATATAAAATTTTCTGGTAAATAGAAATATTACATTCTTTAAAATACACGTACCTTCGTCACTATATATTTTTACATAAAAAACATTTTTCGAAATAATCGACTGAAATTCCAGAAATAGCTAAAGTTTTGTTGGCTCACTTTAATTATTTTTCATAGTATCTACTATACTGGACACAGAAGCTGCAGTGAAAAAATATCAGTGGTAATTAATTGTTTCCATTAAAATTAATATTACTACATTTGACAGTCTTTCTCCCACCAGTATTTTCTTAATTAGAAATATGATTCCAATTTATTTATGTTCAAAATGTTAAGTTCATTTTTGAACAAGTCAGACCTGCACAGTCGCTTTAATCTTTTCAGGGTAATTCCAAAATGAAGTTATCTCTTATAGATTTCAAATTAAAATAACTGATTCTATTACAATTAACGTCCATTACATAATCAAATTAAATAAATAATTCAAAACTTGTTCATAATTTGTAACAAGACCTGACGATGTTTTCAAATGAAAGTCGAAACGTTGGGAGCTTTGAATTACAAAATACAAACTGTTGCTTCTGAAAAGCGTCGTAAGTCTGGAATTATTTATCTAATTTCAAATATCGAATATTGTATTCCAATCCAAATTTCCCCGTTATTTGTATAAATTTTGAAACATCTCTGGAGTATTTAAAAAAAAAAAAAAAAAAGAACTTTCTTTAATTCGTTATCTTGGCCGTGTTTTCTGTTGCAGAAACAAACATAATAAATGAATATATATATATATTTTTGACAATATCACGAAGGCTATGAATTCAGGAAACAGTGAAAACGCCGTTCTTTGCGAACAACAGACCACGGCCAATTTGGAACATGGCAGACAGAAGAGCATGCAATCTTCTTTGAAGTGTCTCTCAAGTCAATCCCCTCGTTTACCTTCCAGAAACAAACCGGTTTCGAAACCTTTTAAATCGGACGAAGGATTTGGGAAGAATGAGCTGTGCATCTCTTAACCTTCCTCATCGCTTTCAATTGATCGGTATACATTTCGTTATTGGAGAAGTATACCGAAAAAATATATTGCAAAAGAAAAAATACATTGCAAGAGTTTTAAATGTAAATACGATCCTCTCAATTTTTCATCTTATATTTTAAATGTAAACATTTTAAAATGGTTAGACGGAATAGCAGACCTTAAGGTCTCGAAAAATAAAGGCACTTTTATTATTATTATAATTATAAATATTTTCATGTTTATTGAGATGAACCAGTAATACCATATAGTGGTCTTCTACAGAAATATAAGTAGACAATGATGCAACGAGTTGTCATTCAATCAGTACAGATGTATTATTAAAGAAAAACAAAACAAAAACAATATAAGCAAAAAAATATGTCTCGTATATATCAGTGACTAGAAGGGATTTAAGATAATAATGAACATTCCATATAAATATTAATACATAAAATTATTCGTGGATATCAATGGAGATTTCAGAACGCATAACTGTACAAGAAACATGGCCACGAGTACTAAGCTAATTAGTTATGAGAAATAATTTAGACTACTACAACAATTTTGTTGATGGTTATAATAGTCTTACAATTCATACAATATACATTACCCGTAATCAAAAACGGAAAATAATGAAAATTCACAATAAATATACATTCTTCGTGAGTAAGAGGCTTAAACGATATGTGACGTATTACCGCTGCATGGCATAATTTAAGTTTTCTTTACAAATTGAATGCAATGGATAGAGTGAATAGTAAAAGTACACATTTCTAAATTCCAATGATAGAAAATTTCTAAATACTCTACACGACTAATAGAAAAAAGGAACCTAATGAACATTCCTAGGAGTCCTGCTCTACCCCATCTCCAATTCCTTCTGATTTCAGTAATAAATAAATTAAGGGAAAAAATAGAAAATTTCTTGTAAAGAACGTGGGATATAATAAATTATGATTCAGCAGGTTCGGGACGACCACACGTACTTCATATATCCTCAATCCTCATTCACCCGGTCGATATCCTCCACCATAAGGGCTTCGGGATATCACGTTCCCCACATTCCTCATGGGAGCAGACCCTCTGACAATTATTACTCGCTCACCCCCCCTCCCAATTACGTCAGAATTCCCACCTCAAGTCTCTCATGTAGAAGCAGATTTAAGCACAGGCTACATAGGGGCTCGCCCCACAAAAAATCCAACAATTAGCAAATCAACACATTAAGTCCCAGCGTCCTATCACTTAATATAAACAAGAATAAATTTTTTAAAAGATATATTAAAAATATTTGTTGAAATGTTTAAGTCCTATTTTGAGGACGGGTATTATTTCGTTAATTTCATAAGAATTATGTCACTGCAATAATTATTCTCACTTAAACGCAGCATATCTATCTAACGAATATATAATAATAATAATAATAAATTTATTGTCAAAATAAGCAGTACAAACTTCGTATGACCACGTGGAGGACAAATTTACTCTCCGGAAGCATGCAAGGGACCATCCCATCAATTCCGATCAAGGACCCTAAGGCAGAGGAGGATTCAAAAATTTCAGGAAAAATTCCTAGATAAGATCAAAAGTTAGCTGCGAGTTATAATAATAATAGAATGTCAATATGTTTATAATTTAACGCAAAACATTTACACGTACAAATTATTATCGAACTATAGATTATTCTGAGTATAGTGTTTAAATATCATAAGAATTGAAATAACACGATTTATTATTACAATAAACACGCCCCCAGACAAAGCCTGGAGAACCTGTATAAGAAATCCGCCTCTACCGGAAGGAAAACCGGAGTAAAACCCGAGCCAGGATGGGGCAATAAAAACTCATTTTTAAATAAAATTATTTGGGACTTAATGGGTGAATAAAAGTATTTCAAATTTATAAGACACGTCATTGGCAGAGCAGACGACCGAAGAGGCGCATCGTTTCCTTTTCACATCAGACCACTACGCCATGACTGACGACACTCACGTTGATGACGTAGGCTTCGTGAGGGATAAGGTCATCGGGAGGAGAGGCTTCAATTCAAAAACACTTCCAATTCCGTACTTTGTTTTAAAATGTAAATTTTGCAAGAATGTTTTTGTACTGTGTTTCTTCACAATTTATTTCTGTGAATTTCACAGAATTTCATTTGCCGTTTAAATGCCTTGTTACTTCAGAAGGTAGTAGACAGTGCACTGAAAATCAATTTAAAACAGGGAAGCTTTTGAAGTTCTGTTGTTGTCTATTTATCGTGTGCGTTATTAACAAACCGCCACGTTTGCTTAAAATTACAATTTATAATATTTAAAATAGGAAAAGCCAATTTTTTGTATTTTTTAAAAGAAGAACCCGTAGTGGCGCCTGATTTGGTTTTTCTTATCTAAATATATTTTTGAAAGCAATGTCAAAACTTTAAAGATTTCATTATTTACTCGATTCTTTTACTACTGTGCATTAGAAGTTTTTGTTATAAAAAATAGGAAACTTTTATACGATTATCTTAAGGATTTTAACAAAATAAGTACTTAAAAAGGCGATTTTCAAGATTAATGTCATAAACAATTCCGAGGTTCACTCCAACCGACCCCGTTGGCCTGGGAGTTATTCCATGACCTGACGATGTCCGGAGGGCCCACACCACAGGTTGAGCTTATGGGCCTACAGACCCTAAATCCGGTCCTGGTCTCATGCATCGCAGTTATGGAAACGCAGAGGGTGTTGTATGTATAACCCATGTACAATGGACCTGAAGCTATGAGTTCGATTCTGGGTGCAAAATTAAATTTTCGAGACAAAAATTACAGATAAAAACGAATGTTTTCTTCAGTTTTCCGCGTTCTATTTTTCTGAAGAAGAAACACCTTCATTGATATTATTGCGAAAACCTTTGAGGAGGATGATCTGCAATTGCAAGGTGTCTTTTTTTTGTCCGGTGGATTAAAAATGTTTCAGAATTTAAAAAATGAGGACCACTTACGAACTGCGCTAATTGAATGTTCCCTGATCATTATTATCATATCGTATTTCTAAAAGGTAAATTTGTGTCCCATTCCTTTTTTCTCCCGTAACTTTTAACCACTTTCCAGTCATAGAGTGAGTAAAATAGAACTGGTTCAGAAAAGAATTGTAATTCTGACATGAAATTGACCCACTTCTGACCTCTTGAGAAAATATAGTAATGTGAACAGTCGTGTAGCATAATTTCTAGATCGGTGCTTCGTGCGCAATTTCTGGTCTCCGCATCATAACACGATTCTTTCACCGAACTGATAACTCTGACTCTTATATTCAGAATCTGTTTAATCCATCTGTGCATCAACTCACAGAAGATGAACGAGTGTATGGATATTTTCAGCAAGACGGATTAAGAGCGCGCACCGCCTTGAGCCCCTTGTCACGAGTGTTCGGAAAGGAGAGGACAAAAATCGGCAGAGGCAATAAAATCTTCTGGCCCCCTCGATCGCCTGATCTCTTTCCCTGTGGGGAAAATTGAAGGATCAGATGTACTCAAATAATCCTTACACACTGCAAGAGCTACAGCAGAACATTGAAAATGCTATTGCTACTATCCCTCAAGCAGAGCTGTCGCGCGTGTCTCATAGTTTGATAAATCGGGCACAGACGTCAACGGGGGCCATTTCCAGCATTTTCTGTAGAGTAGTTCTCCTGTTCATTAACAAGGGTCAATTCCGTGTCAGCCTTACAAATACTTTACTGGATAGTTTCATTTTGCCCATTCTGTATATACGTTCATGATGTAACCAAGATAATAAATAAATTATGACTTACGACCTAACCAACACAATAAAATATATTCATCTTCCAGTCATGAAATTACGGCTGTTCATTGTATTGAAGGGGATTTAGCATTTTCTGTAAACAATAGTTCTCCTGCTCATTAACAAGGGTCAATTCCGTGTCCGTCCTACGAATATTTTCCAGGCCAGTTTAATTTTACCCTCCGTTTGTAGTATCACAATGAAGATTATTTTCTGATCAAGAACGGGATCATAATATCACATTTATACTTCGTGCGTTTTGTTTTATAATTTGTTTTAAACTACAATTTGAATTGAAATTACAGGAAGTCTACGATGAAATGTTTGTATTTTTCATGACTCTGGGTATAGTTTAGGTGAAGGACTGGGACAAGCAGTTCGATGAAACGTCAATCCTATGAGGTTGTGTTGATTCAGTCAGCTTCCTATTCTTTGCCGCTTCTTCCTGTGTGTGCTCACGACGGCATAGCATTGTCAAGGACGAGCTCATTAAGCGCAGATAATGAAGTTAAATTACCACGACGAAATACTGTATAGGCATTGTGAGCAGAGATCATCTATCTATTCTTGCAGAGTTTATACAACGATACTGTAATTCGTTTGATATCTAAAATTTCGATTATATTTAACTCCTTGTACCCTGAAGAATGTTTTAAAATATAACACAAAATAATTCTGCACAGAACGGAGTATTAATTCGTTGATAATTTTGAATGGGATAGATAACAAATGTTCTATAGTTTGTTTGTAATAATTATGATCGTAAACAACGAAGGTCAGAGGTCTTTTTCCACTTTAAAACGGATTATTAATATAGAGTACGCATCACAAGAAGCAGACAACCAAATAAACCGCTGTTTTCAATTTTATTCTTTTGTGGGTGGTACTTTTGCATGTTATTAATCCGAAAGTTGTGTGATTTTTCTCGTTGATTCCTTATTACATATTACCGGTTCTTGGAGTATTGGACGTCATTTATTGGACGTCAAGAGCAAATATTGATAAATTAATTAAAAATAAATTAGATAGCGATTATTATAGGAAATTGTCAGCTCTTTTCAATTGTGGTATAATATTTAAAGCTCAGAATATTCGCTATGTATCATTTGGAATTTTTATAATTTTCATCTTTTATACATTTCTTTCACCATAATGTAACATATATTGCTTTACATAATGACTTCAACTTGCAGATAAAATGTGATACCCTTAAAGGAACAGCCTTTTTGCAATTATTATTTAATATTCTTCTTCAATATACATTGTTATTCAATAATACAAAAGTATACAATTCAATAATATTATTCAATATTTCTGGCTGTAGAGTTTCCTCACGACCGATGTGACTATCTCATTCGCGATGGATAATTGTTCAGAGTCATAATATTCATTTATACATAGAAATTAGAAATAGAATAGAAAATTAACTCTCCTCAATGGAACTTAATTCTATGATTAGTCCAAATAGTTTCATCTTTACAATTCAAGTTTCAAGTGGAAATATTCACAAAAGCTTATAAAACTTAAAGAGTCCAGATTAGTTCCATAAATTCAAATAATTACTCTAATACTTTCTCGTGATAACCTTTGTTGAATCAAACGAATTATATACACATATAAAAGAATTGAGTCTGACATTTAGAGTCAAACGACGCAGACAAGAAACTACACGGTGAGCGCGGATTTCTATCATTACGGAAAAAAAATTCACTGAACAAAAATATATTTCATGGTGGTGACCAAGAATCTGTATTTTGTAAATGTAGAAATTTTTTGCAATTAATCGCATTCCTTTAGAGCATTTAATGAGTGAATATAGATCCAATAAGTTGTTTTATTCTTTCAGCATAAATGTAATGGCCCAAAACTGATGAACTATGACAATAGGAAAATACACTTAGATTATTTTTTTACGTCATTATCCTTCAGTGACGTCAGTGAAGAGAAAGACATTTGACACGCGATGTCATTGATAGGCGATTGTTCTTAGCGTGAGTAGGAAGAGACGTCTGAATGTATTCTGAACGCTGATACGTCAGTCAAACGTTTCCTCCACGACTTGAAATACAGCTTCATAAGGAAAAAAAAACATCTGACTGAAGAACCTGTACTTGCTATAACGAGCGTTGGTGGCTTTTGTATGTAGTTTCCTCAGTCTTGTTATAAAAAGGAATGCCATCGTTATTTCTCCTTTACGCGAATAACAAGTGAATGTATGTTTCAGGATTTTTCTTTCTCGAGCACAACTATAACGATTTTGAGGATATTAACTGAATAAAGTATTTGGGGATGAAAAATTGATCTAACATGGTCTCACTTTTCATGTAAAATCGTTTCAATACTTTTTTTTATTAAAAAAAAGTACTATATTATGCATTCCAATGTGTATCTCTACTAATGACTGTGAGTTATTTGGAATGTCTGTGGTATGCGAATAGGAAAAAGTGATCGATGAAATTATATGAAAATTCAAAGGACTCTTCTTAAGGATTATTTCAAAAAACGCAAAGTATGGTTAATGTTGACAAATTAAAGGAGCAGAAAAACAATTAAAATTGGCTGCTAATCAGTAGATGTGAATCTTCATTCGCATGACTGTTGACTATGAAGCTTACTAATGTGTCTAAGAGAGTTCGATTGCGTTACGAGAGGCGGACAATCCACTGAACGTATAACCCAACTGACCGAATCTTTGTAGGAAGTTTATATAATGGTTTTCAAGTACGTAACCTAAAAGTGAAATGAAAACCAAAGCGAATGAATTCAGAGGTCTTAACAATGAGCTTTGTTCATTAAGCTTTCAGTGTAAACTGGATTTTCCTTCTGTCTGGACTTTAAAATAATTCGTAATTACGTACATATAAGCAAGCAGTACTGAAAACCCTGTGTATCTTTTAGGTTATCTTCGTGTTATTTGATTTTTTAAATTAAGAAAAGATAAAATTTAATAAATAAATAAATACATAAAAATTTATTCTCAAAAAAGCAGTTACAAACTGCGTATGACCACGTGGAGGACAATAAACTAACTTACTCTGCGGAAGCAAGCAAGGGATGTATTCCATCAATTCCGATCAAGGGCCCTTAGGCAGAAAAGGATTGAAAAAATTCAGCGAAAACTCCTGGATAAGATAAAAAGTTAGCAAATGAGTTATGATACTAATAGAATATCAAGATGTTTGTAATTTAACTTTAAAAAATGTATTTCAAATGTACAAATTATTATCGAACTATAGATTATTCTCAGTATAATGTCTAAAAATCATAAGAATTGAAATAACACTAAATTCACGATTTATTGTTACAATAAACCCGCCCCCTAGACAAAACCTAGAGAATCTGTATAAGAAATCCGCCTCTACCGGAAGGAAAACCGGAGAAAAACCCGGGCCAGGATGGGGCTACAGAATTAATGTACATAACCGTGCTAAAGTTGAGTACACATAAAATCAAATTAATATGGATCATAAGACGCAACACAATCATGCGAGAAAATAGTTTTTGAAATTGTTGTATGTTATTTTCAGAGTACTACAGCAATGGCGTGATAAAGTGCCACGAAAGTAGAGAAATGTAGGAACTAATATATGAATTTCGAATGTCCCAAAGAACCAAAGTGAGCTAAGCAAAGAGAATCATGCTAGAATTTGAAATCCCGAGCCACGCCGGGTACTTCTGTTCGTAGTACAAAAATATAAGGAAGACATAATTTACTTATAGAGTGTAATTCCCCCTATTAACCAACTCCCATCCTTACTGATCTTCGTGACCCCCTCCAAAGGCGAATCCTGGACGCGCTATTAAGTAGCACTGATGGCGGTACTTCACTTGGCGTTGCATATTAGATTATTTGCTAACTTGACCTAGTGAAGACGATGTATTTTTCTGCATTTGCTGTATATCCTCTATTGTGGCAAATACGCAAATAAGCGAACGTCTGTATCAGGTTTCTGGTCATCATGGGACTCAAATAAGGCAAATATTTGCGTTGAGCGTCCATACATGGTTAGTTGTGTTTGCTCGCGCGCGATCGTGACTTGCTGATATTCTGGTTCTTTAACCTTTGATTTTTTTTATTCTATACTTTTTTTATAACAATGAACAACATTTCTGTTGACTGGATTAATGAAACTTTTTTATGATTTCTTGAATTATATCTAATAAATCCTCGCATTTGGGCAAATGAATTATCAACATACACCAACGCCTTATTTGGTGTCTGCGAACGCTATGTCACGTACAAATTGTCTGTCATTATTTTTCCCATCTTAGGTAGGCTATACGTGACTAGTACACGAAGTATGAAATATGAGAAAATAGGGTGACTTGCCTCCATTTTTAAATAATATAAATTAAGTTATATATGTTCGTCACGCAAACTGGTTGGCAGACTTGCATCTTCTGATACTACCAATCAAATACCATCTATTGATAAGTATTATAAACGTGAGCAAATCAGGTGACTATTTTTGTCCTCGGCTCTTGGTCTAAATCCTCGCATTGGGGCATATGCATCATTAACATCCGCCAGTACTTTGTCTGGTATGGTATATTTGTAAATTTATATTTATGCAACATTTATTAATAACATGAATTGAAGAGAAAAACGTTGCTCCCGTTGTCAACCAAACCTTCATTGTTATAAGCAATGATTGAGTGATTTGCTTATTCAGTCCTTGTGTGGACGGCATATTTGTGAATACGTGAAATATTTTGCCAAATACAGCATATACGCTAAACAAATACCGTGACGCCAAATGAAGAGCCAGCATTAAATAAAGGATGGAATGTATTAAATATGAATGAGAAACGAACACTGATTGAGACAAAGAACAAATACCAACTGTTTGAAGAGTATGTAAATAGAATTATAACGATCAAGGAAGCGTTGCACAAAGTAGGTAAAAGCGCGCGTCTCCACGGGAAGCACTTCTATAGTGGCTGAGATCCGCAGCGTTAAGAACTTAAACGCAGAAGAGATTAAGTGTAGAGTTTACAATGAGAATATGAGACGAGCAGATGAAGAATCTCGTATTGCGGTGGCGATGTAGACGAGGAGGCTTTCGGGCATAAGACAATAAAAAGTAGTGATGCAAAACCATTGCACAAACTTTCTCATATACGTTTCTCCATCTGCAGCATAGAGTGACAAAAAATATCGTAAAGGTGTTATGTAAGTGTAATTTCGTTGTAGACAGAAATGGATATATTTTCGTGTCTGCAGTGCGTTTGCTGTCTTCCTATGTATTTTATCATTATCATATCGTTCATTTCAGTTTACGAAAAGAGTATTCTACGTATGCTTGGTACATTTACACTGCTAAATATTATTAAAGCTTCTTGAAACAGTAAACTAATGTGTAAGTGTAGCAGACAGAAATTATTTTACTGCGTCTATACCAAACTTTCAAGCGAAATACCGCTAATGCGGATGTAATGCGTACTAATTGTACCTCATGTACAGAAAGTTTAAGCAAAATCGGTTTTTGAGAAACATTCAAAAGAGTACTTTGACCTTCATGTGAAGAGCCCTTTGTTTTAAAATAAAAATAGTTCACGTGCATCGACAACAAGTGAATTCTACCGTAAATACGAAATGCGAATTTAATTGGTTCATTCGTTTACTCAGAATCGCTGCGCACAGACGGACGAATGGACGGACATACGAACGGACGTTATGTCAAAAACTACTTTTTCTGAATGAGGAATCGCTAAAACGGGTATTGCTACTTTGTATACGAGAAAGTAAAACAGTGTCCTTACCTTGGCGGTGACCGCGACGGAAGCATCCAAAGTCGTCGTCCCTTGACCCGCAACGGCCGCAGCTGCTCCCGGCAGTCGAGGCGACCCCCTGGAGCGATGTCTTCGTCCGGGGCTGCCTCCCGGACTGCGCGGAGGCCGATGCGGAGAGAGGTGGGTGCCTCGAGGCAAGAGCGCCCCGGGTGCAGACAAGGGCTCGTCGTTGACGGCGGCGGCGGCGGGCGGTGCAGACACCACGGGTGCAGACAACGGCGTCGGAGGGACCTTGGAAGGGATGGAGGCTCTCCGTCGCGCCAGCGTCGAAGCGGACCCTACGCCCGACGACGACGGCGGCTTCTCGTCCCCACCCCCTCCACTGCGACGCCGAGGTCTGAAGCCACGGACAACGTTGTGTTTATTCTCTCTCGGAAAATACAAACTTCTCGAAAAACCTGGAGTGTGCCCCACTCAAATTAGCAATTGCAATTCATAACAGAAACTCATGGCACAAAACACCTCACGTAACACTAAAATTTCAAGAAAAAAGAACTAAAAAAAGGAATCATAATATATTATAATTATTAAACAAGATTCCATATTTAAGAGATCAATCGGTTTCAAAGTATTTATCATGACATTTCATGGAAACTCCTAAAAGTCATAATAACGCAATCAAGAACAGATTACATGAATTATCTTCGACATTAAACCCGTTGCAATAGGCTAATAGGACAATTTTAAAAATGTGCCTCCAAGATCCATCTCTTTTTGCGTAATAAATTTGTATCTAAAAACGGTGCGACATACAGGAATGCAGTTCAGCAATCTGTGCACAGAATTATTTGACCAATCAAAATGGTTTTCAAACTTTTGAATTTTTCAGAATCCGCAAAAGGAGAGCGGTGTGTAAATGAAGTAGGTATGAACTGTCCAGAAATAGGCTTCTGTTCCCAATGCGTTCAAAGTCGAATCTCAAATTTCGTTTCGATACATTAATACAATCATCCTACTTGGAAAATAAAAATATCTCGAGAACATCATGTTCGGAGCAAAAACGAAATATTTTAAAAGATGACATCTGTGTGCAAAGAAGAGAGGAGCAACTTCAAATTCTTAACGTGAACAACCATTTTTTTTAGATAGATTTTTTTACTAGGTTCGTTTTACTCGAAGTCCGGTTTTTATGTCCAAAACACGTCTGGATTCTTTGCGGAGTTAATTTACGAACAACTAATGGTGTTTGTCTTAAGTACTGATACGTTTTTTCACAGCAGTTTGATTTCATTGAGCTTTAATTCTAAAAGTGTTTCATCCTCATGAGTTTGAGTCTATTTCTAAATTGAAATAGGTGATGCATTAATTATTCGAAACCTGTTTAATAATAAATAAATTTATTGTCAAAAAACAGTGCAAACTGCGTATGACCACGTGGAGGACAATAAACTACTTTACTCTCCGGAAGCAAACAAGGGACCATCCCATCAATTCCGATCAAAGGATCTAAGGCAGAGGTGGATTCAAAAATTTCAGCAAAAATTCCTAGATAAGATGAGAAGTTAGCTACGAGTTACAATACTAAATACAAGTTATAATGTTTCATAAAGAGTTATTTTTTTCTCTTCGACAAAAAATTAAGAAATGTATTGAACATATTTCAAATAGTTATTCCTCATTTTCTGAACTTTTAATGACCGCGTATCACGATTTATTGTCGACTAGGCTCATTGTTGATGTTGTGAGTAAACGAAGGGTATTTTCTGCCAGTCTCCTCGCAGAGGAAGGGATGGGGGACAGTTAATGATGCCTATCGCTTTCTCATCACAGTAACAGCCGAGTGGATTGTTTCGTGGATATTTCGGTGAAGCGCTCAAGGTTCACTCCCTCCTCCTCCTCCTCATCCCTCATTGCGCCTTCTTCGCATCGTGGTTTTCGTCAAAGACTAAAATATTGGACGTCTCTGTTACTATTACTGAAAACATCGTTTCAATGACTGCAATGAATCAATCCATCACCTTATTGTTATAGTACTCAAGATACTGATACAATTCCTTTTTTCACACATGTTTTTGTTTCTCCTTATTTACAATAGTTTATTTCTAACTGTACGCAATCTTTTCACGGTTGTGTATACATAATCTCCTTAGCCCCATCCTGGCCCGAGTTTATCTCCGGTTTTCCTTTTGGTAGTAGCGGATTTTCCATGGGCGGGAATGTCATTAATACTTTTATTAATATTTATCTCGAATTTGTAGACCACAGGATATGTACAATTCATTTTGGACTAATAAAATCATAACTACGTACTTATTAAATATTTACTTTTGAAAAATCAATCCGCCACTGCTCAAGGGACGGTCCCTTTCTTTACTTGTTTCCGGAAAGCAATCCCTAACGTCGCCATACACATTTTGCAACTGCTTTTTTCACAGCGAAGTTTATTTATATACTTAACGAATTGTTACCTGGGTTGCCCCGCAGTGGGACTCCTACCCGCAGCCGCGCTCTGTGGTTTGCGCCGAGGGCTGTCCCTCGTCCGTCGATGTCTCCGAGGCGACGCTCCAGCCTCCACCCCCAACCCACCGCCGCCTCCACTCGACTCGTCGGAGGTGGCGATAGCAGCGGGGGCGGGAACGGGAGCCGCGGGGGCGGATTCTGGAGACGCGACGGGGGTGGAGCGTTGCGGCGCACCCCATTCTTCGGCGCGGAAGCCTTCGTGCATGGCGGGGCTGCGTACCATGCCAGGGGTGATGGGTTCTTTGGTGGAAGCACCGCTGCCACCAGTTGCAGCTTTCTTGGAGCCCTGAGGTACGGTAGATAAATTACGTAGGACTCTTCATTTATTTCAATTTCTACTACAATTAACGTCGATTATATTATTTAATTAAATTAATAATGCGAGACTTACGACCTTTTACGGACGAATAATATGAATATTTTGTGAGAAGAGCTCACAACGTTTCGATTCAAATTATAACAAATAATAACAAAAAACATAACAGAACATAATATGAAACATAAATATAAAAACAGTATGTTTGCAAAAGAGCACAAAATACTTAAACATGTTATAATATTTTATTGAATATACCAGATAGCGTTTCAGTGTCTGTGCGTAAACTTAAACTTTCGTGTGTATTAATGTGTTATCCCAATCCATCAAGTGATCATTGTTAATACAATGTGATCATAATTGAGTTATGAGTTTTTATCACAAAATATATTCTGTTCGTCTATTAAAGGCCGTAAGTCTTCCATTATTTAATTGATTTCATTTCTCATAATAGTAAGAGTTAGTAATACTTGGGGTGGTAGGAGGTTAATAAGAAAAGGAAGATCTGCCTTTCAATTGTCACAGGAACATTGAAGAGAAAAGTGACNGATTTCATTTCTCATAATAGTAAGAGTTAGTAATACTTGGGGTGGTAGGAGGTTAATAAGAAAAGGAAGATCTGCCTTTCAATTGTCACAGGTGTATGAATAGGAACATTGAAGAGAAAACTGATAACTTTTTGTTAGTTTCCGCCGGGAATTGAACCCGAAGTGACTCAGTGGCAAGCAAGCATGCTATCCCAAAGCGGTTACAAGCGAATACAAACAAACACAGCATCAGTTTGATGAGGTAGAGTACTCACCGCCCCGGGCGCTCCAGCTGTCCTCCGCAGAGTGCCTTGTGTTTTGGAGCGTCGCCCTGTCGCTGCACCTCCGCTGGTCTTCTCTCTGCGAGTGCCCTCTGCTGCGGGGGCGGTGGAAGTGGTGGAGGCGGCGGGGGTGGCGTCGGAGCAAGGGACGACGGCTGCTTCGGAGGAAGAGCGTCGCCGGGTATCTCCGGAACCCCCGCGCCCACCGGGACTCCGACGGGACCACGACGCTGTGGAAAAGAGGAACTTCGTGGTTCTCATTTCGTTTTCTGCGTCGTCGTCGTGTGAGGGTAGTAAAATGATTTGAGTCAATTAAGGGGCAAGAAATGGTCTATGAAAGGTAGTGTTACAACTTTATCGTTGGTCGTCGTAGATTCTGCCCTTGAATATCACGTGCTCTAAGATTAGAAGTTATATTTCTAAAGGGTAAATCTACCATAATGTATCCACATTATAAATGCAACGCGCAATATTTATTTTCTACTAACAACTGTCCAGAAATTCTCTCCTATATTACTGCTATTACCCTGGTTTCATAGATTATTCATAATACCCGTTGCTCAACGTATTCAGGCGTTATTATCTCTTCCTTCTGTAATCAACAACGCCCTAGTTGTCATCCTTCCGTGAAAGAAAAAAAATCTTGCACTCACTACTTATTTTGTCTGCCTACAACCTTTCAAGCATAAATAATGTCCCCACTTCTCTCTCGTAATTGATTTCTTAACTACGTTCGTCAACTCGATGTGAAACTTTACGAAGTTTGTATTTTTCATAATTCGTTCGAGACGGTCAAATTGCTCGAAAAATGGTGTACGAGGGAATTTCGAAAAGATGATGTATTTCACGATCGAAGCTGCACAGAATGTATTAAGTCCTCTACTATTTCCTAGCACAGTCAACATTAACGGATTGTTCTGCGCACTATTCTATAACGTAATTAAACATACCCTTACCAGATTTAGTTCCCTACGACTTCCACTCGTTTCAGAAATGTTTCAAATATTTTGCTACGAGAGTAATATTCGGAGATGTGTCAATTAAAACACATGATTTTCAGAGGGTTTTAAATTGTTGTTGTAACAAAAGTACAATAAAAATGTTCGAGAACACATGGATGAATATAATTGACGTTTTAACCGAGACATGTACAAGAACTTACTCGGGGTTTCGGTGGTATCCTTGTCCACTATGGGAGAAAAATCGAGCGTAAAACCCTTCTTTTTCCTTCTCTTCTCTTCATCTGTCCATTCACGGCGCTCTGTAGATGAAGCCACTCTATGAACAATCACAAAAAGGTTATTAAAAAGAAGAAAACAATACTTTGCTTTGAGTTCCATTTAAACAGTTCGTTTGACAACTTCCTGTGTTTTTCTGGCTGTTTTATTGAATGACTGAAAGCATGCATTCTATTTTCGCTAATACTAATTTTTCATTACTCATTTCTAATGTGACAAAAACAATAATAAACAGCAATCGTATCAAAACAACTAGAAAGTGATTTTATGGAACTTAAAATTTGTTATTGTTTAAGAAAGAGTTTAATAAGTTTTTTAGGAGATTATATTTTATTTTATTATTGGTTTATGCTCCTAATGATCTACCAAAACGGAAGAGAAGCTAATAAGAAAAGAGCTGAAACTACTAGCGTTAACTATTACCACTACGAGTTCGAAAGTTTTGAGTTGGTGTAAGGTGTAAGTTGGCATTTGTTGCATCGTTAAAGCGTGAGATTTATTCTCAAAAGAAAATATAATCGTATGTAGTAATTTCAGAAATCAATTTTTTTTCTTGGAAACCAAATGCTTTTTTTTCTTCATACTAACTTTTCTCTGTGGTACAACTGACCATCACGTTCACACTGACTCCATCCACATGAATTATTTTTGGAAACATGTAGTTTTTGTAGATAATATAATTTTATAGCATAAGAAATGTTCTCTAAAAACACGAAATATTTTCAATTGCCATGTATATCCATGTGATATAACATATTTTTATTGTGTTTGATGAAATAAGGTCCATCAAAGTTTTCGGGTTATGGATTCCGAATGTTAGAATCGATGCCATTGAATAAAGAGCACGCTTTACACTCCAGCTGTTGTATATCTGCACTTGGAATTTTCGTGCTCACCCCAATTTCTACAGTAAATGGGAAAGTCGCACTGTTGGCTGTCCTGCGGCAGGTAGATTCCTAAATGCTCTCGTAAAAATGGCCACTCAAAGGCCATATTTACTAGTGTGCTGTCCGACTCCCAAGTCCAGTGACCCCATGTGCTTTCGTAGGAAAGGTTGAATGAAGAAGAATTAGACAATAAATGGACATACTTTTGTTGTGTTTTATATACAGTTTTTAAGATGTTTCTGGTCAAGATATATATCCAATCAAAATAAGATTCGTTGGCGTAGCATAAAAATGCATACATTTTAAACATAAATTTCATTCCTATTAAAAAAATTGTCAGTAGAAAATCCCTAGTAGGAATTCATGGTTTAGGCTGGGGTGGTTGACAAGATGTAAAGAGTGGCCGGATACCACAGAGTTCCCAGCGTGGCCAGATTGTCAAAATCCCAAGTGCAAAGATACAACGGAAGATGTATAGTGCTTATTCGGACGCTTGACGCCATCAAATGCCATCTTCTACGGAAATGAAGATTATGAAGCTCACGCTCTAATAGCCGAACAAAACAATTATCAGAGAAAGCTGCGCTCTTCAGTGAGATTTCGTCATTTCAATTTCACTGCTCCGGTTTCCTCCTGACGTCGATTGAGTCGAGTCTTTTACGAAAGAACTACGATGCGAACAAATTAATGTGAACAATTTAACGCTACATTAAATAAAAGGAATATTCAAGAAAAGAATATCAGACAAGAACCTTGTCTAAGGAGTTGAGAGATTTTTATTTATTTTTTCAGTTCTATAATTCAATAAGATGAACATACGAAAAATGATGGTTGTTGTTTGAATATTGTTTCTACAACCTAATAGTGTAGCACGACATCTGTTATCAAAAACATTTTCCTCATCGTCGTAAAAATAGTTTGCTTTACGGGAAATTACATCATGCCAGAATTTGGAAGTTCTAGCTTCATGTTATCTGTAGCCATTTTTACAAGACAATATTTAGATGTTACAGCCCACAAGAAAAAATAATTATTTTCTTTCTTCTCTTATGTACTACACTGCATTCATGCCACCGGTAGTAAGGCGTGGAAAGATACTGACTGAATGAAGAAGCTTGGCCATGTATCTGGTATTTATGCTGATTTAGCAAAAGTGAAAAAAGTAATGTTTCTTAACACAAGGTAATCCGTGGGAGACAAGTCCTGGGCAGTGAGATCGAAACTTGAATCATCTCGTCGTGTTCAGCAGCGTCCTATGATAATGTCTTTGTCGATGTGCAAGTCATCTACTGTCTTTGAGTAGAGTCCTACAAGGAGAGAAACGCTAGCCACAGAAATGTAATACGGAATTTCTTATCACTCCCGAAAATGCTACGCGCATTTCCTCACAGTACTGATACGTGGGTATGAATCATTGGACATGTGCTGACTCTCAGATGGCACCTCTTGCTTTTATAGAGACTACTGAAAAGAAACCGGAGCCTTGCGAGCACGAGGGATACTATGAGAAATTACGCGTAGCCATAGAGGACTATTATTTCCAAGCCATGCTGTACAATTTGGCAACTCTGGGAACAATTGGACAAGTGCTCCTATGAGGATTAGACAATTCTAATTAATGCCGGACAGCTGCAATGTTGCCAAGTATGCACGGCACGGCTTGGAAATGTTAGTTGGCAATGGCGTAGCGAATTTGGTGCGTATGCGAAATTCCGCGCTCAGATATCTCGAATGTCGCTGGCGGTTCTCTATCGATTGAGGACTCTACTACCTTTTCTTGGACTCAAGACTCACCCAACGACGGGGTGATCGTCTTCGTCCTCGTCGTCATCGTCGACGGGGCATTCGTAGTATCCTGACGAAGAACACCTCTCGGAGAGTTCGCCTTCGGAAGGCGGCGTCGACGTCCCCGCTCGCCCCAACGCCCCCGCCGCCGCCACCGCCACCGCTCGGCCTTCTCCTCTGCCCCCCACGTCCTCCATGCTGCCACCGATGCTGTAGCTACGCACATCGCGACGCCAACGCACTCTTACGAGACGGGCGCGAACTGAGACAACGCGGCGACTTCAAAGCGAGGTGGCGATTGTTGCAAAATCCATATCATATAGCATTAGGAGTATCTAAGGAGATATGTAGCCATTAGTGAATTCAAGGAGCCTCACCCCTACACCCATCCCCTTATCAATTGATTACTATTTTTGGTAACGTAAAACGTTAACGCAATACATTTAGCACCCACAAACAAACGCACAATATATGTTTGGAAAATTGTATTGGCTAATTAAATAAAGAATACAAGACTTACGACATTTATGGACGAACAATCTATATTTTGTGATACCAACTTTCAACGTTTCGACTTTCCTTCGAAGTTGTCGTCAGGTGGTTCAAATGATACACAAAATATATACTGTTCGTCCATAAAAGGTCGTAAATATTGCATTTTTATTTAATTAGATTACATAATGGACGTTAATTGTAGTAGAATATTGGCTAGTGCCGATATATTAGCTTCATTTCTTAAGAAGGATTATAATTTATTATTAACCAGCCTGTTTCTTCGTTCAAGTTCGTTGTTTTGTTCATCTTTCGTGGCTCGATTCACAAATGATTCGACAATTGATTATAACAGACCCTTTCAATACATATCAATGATCCAAAAAGGAGTATTTTCGCGCACGCAAAATTCCAATCACGACGCGAGTGAATTCGCAAAAACTCAGTTAGTAAATAAATCAACAGTGTAACGTTTTATATTAGTTCGATGAGACATTCCCGTAATTGCGTAAAGATCTGTCTATACCGAATTTTTCAGATACCAATTAATATGGGTACATATATAGAGACAGTTAATTGAAAACATTCGGAAACCGATCTTTTCATTTAACAGAGTGTCAATTTAGAAAACCCTAAAAAAATTTTTTTTCCAGACTTCAGAACTTTGAACAAAGTAGTCCAATTCTGAGTAAATCTTTTAAAGTTCCACTTATGTGAAAATGTTTAACAAGTTGAATTAAAACGACTTCAACTTTTAACACATATTTCTTATACAGATACAACGAATTTAAAAGGAAAAAAAACATCAATAATATTTGAACATCTATTACATCAACAAACTTCCATGCAACAATTATGACACAAAAATCTAACTATTTGAAAAAATATAGAGCAACTAGTATACGTATCCAATTTGAGATCAATTCACTACCACGTATTCACGATTCACTGATAAATATAAAAAAGATTCGAACCATGCGAAAAATATGTACGAGCATCTGTTATGTGCACTGAAAAAAACCCAACAAATATCAGTTGATACATGAAACACTTAACAACTAAAGACTATCTAGATGAATCCATGTTCGTATGAACAAACTGACAATGCATGCAATACATTTGACAATACAGAAGTATTTGATCCATATGTTTTGTAGCGCCGTTTCATCTAGTCACCATGAGTTCCCAAAAGGTTTTTTTTGTGGGGCTTTAGGGCTCGTCGACATCGAGGTCATTAGAGCCCTACAAACTTGTACATGTAGGGAAAGTGCAGTTACGCACTAAGGAGAGCTAACATGACTCTCCCCGCGTGTGGGACTCGCCGAATGACTCAACCATACCCGCTAAAAACCATCCTGAATTACAATATATCAAAACATAACTCAAAACATTACATATCCCCCACCAAAAAATAAATAAAGAAAGGAAGGAAAATAGAAAAAGGAAAGAATAGGAAAATGAAAGATACCCTAGCCTTAATAGCGTCGGGATCGAAAAGAACAAGAGGTGACCAAGAAAGGTCAGGACAGAGAAAGGAAGGAGCCTTACACAAGTAAGTGGAAGTAATGCCAGACTCAGCTCGGGGCCCCGTGTTCGCCAAACACGGACTTACTCGATGTAAGTCCCCTGGGGGGAGTTCTCAAAAGGGGTTTGATGTAATGATATAAATTTGAAGCAATTAAACACGTATTTAAAAACTTTCATTTCACTAATTTTAATATTCAAATATTTAATTATCAAAATAACTTTGAATTTCCGGGGCAAAGATCTGGGCCATTGGGAGAGGGGGGGATTCGTTTCTCGGTGGATTTCTCCGTGGATAATACATAGACAGACTGAGTAGATGACCATGAATCAGCGTCATAGAGTGAATGAAAGACAATGCATGGTTTGACACTGCTATTTTGAACTTTCACATCTTGAAATTTAGATATCTTTTAAAGCTGCCAGAAGACAACGAAAACCGATGTCTACAAGTAACCAAGAAAGTGAGTCAATGAAGTTTAATGCAGGCATTGTTAGTATTATACTACAGTAAATGCAAAAACGGAAGATTAACCATGATATAATTATGTACACTTAACTACTTAAAATATTTGTTACGTTAGTTGCATCAATAATCTTTATATGAACTTTGGCCAACAGAGGACCATGTTACCATTCGACAATTTTCCACGTTTCTCTGTCTGACGCCATGCTTCTCTTGACTGTTCGGTTGTTGCCATATCATTGATCTGAAACTTTTTCCCCGGTGTAGCTATTTACAGACGTGTGTTATTCGGAGAATACTTGGTCATATTATCTGAATGAGCCGTCGGCTGGATGGCCGGGGTTTGATCCCCGGTAGGGTGGGATTTTTCATCACATCTCACCATCCAGACAACCTCCCAGGCCAACTCATCCTGTTGTAAAATGAGTACCGGGTCTATCCGGTGTTCAAATCGGACGGAGCGTTATGCTGGCCACATCTCCTCCTCCCAGTGCCGAAGCCAAGAAATTGCGGAGCTCTTCCCTCTGCGTATCCCTTGGGTACCTCCGGGAACTGTTGTGGAACAGTTTTGTTGTGAAGACAATGTTTAGTTTCAATTTGAACTCCAAACGTGGCACCAATTGTCGTGAAGAGTTTTGGGGAACGAGCATCATGCTCAGCGTACGGAAGGATTTCTTTATGGGGGAGTCGGGATCAAAACAGCATCCACAAGGCCCCTGTCTATAAAGGGTGGAAAGAATATAGTTGTCATAGCCGCTCATTCTCTAGACCCGTGGCTATAAAGGGGGGAAGGAATCTAGTAGTTATAGCCGAGCATCCTCTAGGTTCCTCGCTATAGAAAGAATCTAGTAGTTATAGCCGAGCATCCTCTAGGTTCCTGGCGATAAAGGGTGGAAGAATCTTGTAATCATAACCGAGCAGGCCTTCAGCCGTCGTCCAGCGATTCCCTTCCCGAACTCGCCGTTGCTCGTAATATAGCGTATTTCCGCTGAGTTTACCCCCTGCCAACGCCGCTGTCGTCTGCAGTTTGACGCGCGAGCGCGCGCCACCCGCTTCACGACAGTTTGATTTTGACTCTGAATAAGTCACTTCTGATGAAGGCTGTAGCATGATAGCCGAAACGTTCTAAATCTCTGGCACGGCGCCAACCAGACAGCCAAGAGATGCATCATAATACTCTAATAAAATATATTGATTGGCCGTGAATTGAGCACAAATGGGAAACAACCTTTGAGAGCATGTGCGTAAGATTTTCGTTGTCTAAGAAAATTTTAAAGGAAGGGTATTTACCACGTGGTGGTTTGTTTGAAGTTGCATGCAAGTAAAGGAGACTCACCTGCCCGAACTGCTACTGCTATCACCACTTGGTGACGGCACCGTGCGTCCCAGATCCCTACTACCACGTGGTGTCCTTGTAGCACCACTTTCCGCCCCCACAGGCGTCTCTTCTTGGATTGGCGTTGGCGATGACACCTACCACACGAAACACAACAGCGAAATGTTTAAATTTTGCGAGTAATAGCGGTGGTCGAGTGGTAGCGACTTTTGAGATTATGAGGTGCTTACAGAACAGTGTCAACTGATGCATTAAATGTGTTAGTTGGAATGATGCCAACGGAGAAATTGATTCAAAAGTAAGTTTCGCTATCAGTTATGCGTCGTGAAGAACAAATTGTACTTCATGGTAGAGTTGATAATGAGATGAAAAAAGGTTCGAGAAAGAAAATAGCAAATGTATAACTAAGTGCATGGCAAATAGAATGAGGTAAAACATCTAACGAGCAACTAATCCCAAAGTTGAGTTAGATAGACAAAGAAAATGGTTCAAAGAGATATATTTGAAATGGTTGAATGTAGCTGATGATGAAGTGTGTGGTTGTGGACAAAATTCGGAAACACGAGAGTATGTATTTTTTGAATGCATCTTCTACGGGGAAGAAAGAGATAGGTATGACAGGAAAATGAAAACAGGAACAGTGGCGAGTACTCTCGGACCGGAAATGATTCAAACATAAATAGACAATTCTAAATTTTTGAACAATATGTATAAGGAATAAAAGAAATTTTAAAAACGGAATGAAAAGTTAATAGGGATGAAAGAAGAACAAAGAGATTATGTTGTATGTATGTAGACGAGAACACGACTAGAAACAAATTAATGAAAAAAAATTGGTAGTGGTAGCGTCTTAGCGTCCACGACATAGCTCAAGAAGAGAGTGTGGATTCAAATCCTGCTCGACCGAACTAGGTGAAGTTTCCCTCGCCTACTCCAGACTAATATCGGTTCGGTTTCCGACAATCAACATCTCTGCTTCCCAATTCAGTTAGGTGGAAGAGCAGACCTCGTAATATAATTATATTTAATTATTTTTATCTTTTGGCGAGATTCAGACCTTGAGGTCGGCTCTGCCACCTAACTGTTGGACACGAGAGAGGGAATTGGGAAGGCGAGATTTTGGGTTGCCAAGGAACTTACGGTATCTAAACGATAGCAGTAGGGAAACCCTAGCTGAAATCCTCACCCAATACGGTCGAACATACTTTGAACCCACGCTCAGCCAATGGGATTGCGGAAAGAAGACGCTACAACTAGACCACCGCTGTCGGTTCGCCATAAGACAGTAAGTAAATATGCGAATTTGTATTTGTATATAAAATTATTTGGCCAAAGTATAGCATATGGTCCAAAGAGGGTTCGAAAAAATGATTAATGTCATAATACTACAAATATTATTACGGTTCCGAAAATATAAGCCGTATTCTTCGCTCTTCATATTTACGGTAGTTATAAAGAAATATTGTTCCGCACTATTTTCTTCTCTCCGCCACCGTTTATGTTAGTATGTTAGGGGTATGTTAATTATAATATGGCTCGCGACAGCGAGCCATGAACAATTATAATGAACAATGATGTTAGGTTAGCCATGAACAATGATGTTAAGTTTGTTAGACCCAGCGATTTAGTTTTAAGAAAATATGTTGTATGTGTGAAGATGGAGGCGATGGTGGAGGTAGCAGCACTCGCGGAAGGATATACGAAGATTAAGGTTATTTTTCTACGGCGTTGGACCGTAAGGTAGATTTGGTCCAATTATTTGTATATAAAATTAAAAATATGCGAATTGTACACATCTGGAAATTTGTATATAAAATTAAAAACAATATGCAAGTATTTGAGATATTTTCATGTTTTCTATGAAGTACTCATTAAATTTTTGAAAGTTATAGAGCTCAATCATTGAAAACAAGCTGATAGTAACTACTCTTAATATAAAATATGAATGGAATTGGAAAATCATACAATGAAAGTTAAAATTCAGATGTTTTGTAAACAAAACACACGTTTCGTCAACTTCAAAACAAATGTCTATTAAGAAACCCCTCATCAATTAATAAAACATTACGTTGTGACAATGCACATACTTTTACTTGGGGCTTTAGGGTTTGTCAACATCTAGGTCATTAGAGACCTCCACATGGTCCTCTTCAGGTGCTTAACAATCTTAGTATTGTTCAGAAAAATACGAATATCTGTATGAATTTTTGTACCCGAAGAGGACCATGTTGCAATGCAGGGCTGTGGATGAGGTGTACTTAATTAATAAACAATTGTCTGAAGTTGACAAATTGTGTGTATTATTTAATAAAATCTTTTCAGACGATGTTTCCTTCTTCTTTTGAGTGAAATATGTAATTACACAAGTGCAACAAATGAAATACAACATGTAAATTGAAGCACTTACAGTAGGAACCTCTTCTGATCCCATCTCCCTGGCGATGCTGTACACAGAAGAGGCGCTTTCGAAAGACGATCCTCCACCTCCAGATGGTTCTCCTCTCGTCTTCCCTTCTGGTCCCGTCACCCCCGCCCCCGTCACCTCCGCTCCGCGTCTGCTCCCGGGCGGTGACGTCACCAACACTTGTCCTGTAGGAACAGCGGCATCTCGTTACTTAAGCAAACTACACTGGACGGTACTGGGATTACGGGGAAGGGTCTCCGAATAATCTTAATTTATTTCGAAATAATAATTCAAAGTAATGGCAATTCAGTAAAATTAATTTTTTAAATTAGAAATTTACATTAAAAAAGGGCCCATCATACTCTTTATTTTAAATTGAAGAACTTACAAAAGTTTTTGATAAAACTTGCTTATCAAAACTTGTAGAGACTTATAACTCGCAGTTTTCATCCTTGCTTTTCAACATGTAGAATGTAGCTACAGGCTCAAATAAAATCCTTACTTTCCTTAACTTGTTTTTCATATCTTTTAAGGTTATGTAGTTGATTCCAACAAGAATTGATAGAAAGAGAAAACAGCATGAATATTAATCACTCTGTAGCAAGATATTCTTTGGGTTGGCCTTAAATAAATACAAATACAAAAAAAATACGAATAAATAATGTTTAAATTGACAGGAATATACAGATCCGAGCACAATCTATTGAAAGGAACAAATATTGTCCGTAAGCATTCCACATGATCTACTATCCTAAATATTGTTCACTGTTACATATTGGTCTCTATAAGAGGTCAGTAAATGTATCAAGCACAGGGCTCCTCGTTTGCGGCGAACGACCAGCGTGAGCAGATTCAAAGCCGGATTCGTGTGTTTACAGTTGACAATCTAAACTCCCATCGGCTGCGATAAGATGGCCGCCAGCAGCGAGTCCATGAAAGGAACGAAAACAGACATCGCTTCTTCAGCATAATAGGGCTTCATTCCTGAACATCGCGCCCTCACGTTTCAGACTCAAACTGAACTCTGAACAGTGCAAAGGATGTGCTGTGATGTGTATATTCCCTGCCATTATCTCAATGCATGAACAGCATCCCTTCCGCAGCACCTTGAGCGCCTGCCACCACCCTAGAGCTTCGTGACCGTGACGTATCTCTTCGGGAACACGAGGTATCGGTGCCGCTGTTGTTGTCGTTGGCGGTGACGTAGTCGTCGGTGGTGGACGCCTCCTCACTCAGGTCGGTGGTGTTGGTGCGGCCGGAGTCGGTCCGCGCCAGCGCCTGACCGTCACCAGACGCTGTGCCCGAAGAGGTACCTGTGGGGGACGCCAGCGCGGGACTCGACGATGCAGCGAAGATGACGCGGGATGCCAAGATGGTGGCGGGACGAGAGATGCCATGATTGTGACGGGACGTGGGATATCAAGATGGCGGTGGGACGCGGGATATCAAGATGGCGGCGGGACGTGGGATGGCATGATGGATATAAAGCAACGGGCTGAACTCACGGAGTAAAAAGGTGATTTCGATTAGAAGTCAGGTAAAAAGGTGATTTAGTGGGATATTTGTAATAAAATGTTCAAAAGGATTATTCTGATTAACTGGGAACACTGAGATTTTAATTTGTACCATGGATAGAATATGAATGAGTGGAAAAGGAGACCTGATTGAAAATTTCGAATTCTATATTTGATATTTTAAGGATATGTATTATAATTTTGATAATACAGAGACGGAAATATGAAGTATGTAGGAGAGAGGGTTAAAATATTCTACGATTTAACTTCCTTTATTTACAGCACCAAAAATTCAACATGTGAAAGTTCTGAGAAAAAAATGAAATTGAAACATTTTCTCTTGACGCTACGAGTAGTCTTCATTGGAATGAATTTGAATGTTTAGAAAAACGAAATAGGCGTCATTCCTCGAACGTTTTCAGTTATCTGGAAGTCACATTTATTTGGTCTGATATTCTAAGCACTGTAGTGATAGGTGTAAGAACTAATTGTAAGATGAAAAAGGTGATGGAATGTTAACTTATTCTATCATGACAGAACAAAAATGATGCAGGTGGTTAGTTACGTAGAGGCTGATTTAAGGAGAAATCAACTTAATCTTTATACAAAATTCGAGCGAGCTTATTGTTATGATAGAGTTCAGAAGTAGTGTTGAAGTGACAGCTTATAAAACTATGCAATCAAATTCAAAATGATTCATCGATACATTGCTCACAGTTTCGGTAAACTGGTTTAAGCGCCTAAACTAAAAATCGATAAAAGATGGCGTGAAGGAAAAAAAGCGAAGTTAGTAAAATAATTTGGTAACAGTTTCGATCGTCGATAATTTGGGTACCCTGATGCACGGAGGCGAACAGAATCATTGATTTTCCGCGCGGAGGGGCATACATGAACACTGGAGGTAGGTAGCCCCTTTCACTCAGGGGTCACACATCCAGTCGGATCCAGTTATTTATCTGCGTAAATTAAGGATTTACGATTGCGATGAACCTTATACTGTTATTGATGGAAATATAATGTCCTTTTCTGAACTATTTATTGTAAAAAGCTTTTTCAACCGCATAGCGGCCATCTTCAGTGCGGAATATAGGGATTCTTGTGACAAAGGAGTGCTTGGCCGCTAGGGGGTCGAAAACATTTTTCCAATAAATTTCTGAACTATTTTGTATTCCTCAACAATATATGAAATGTTTTTCAGTACCTCACCATCACCTATAAACCTTACTCTGCTCGGAACACCATACGGATGAGGGATTAATTGTGAATAAAGAAATGGTAAATCGCAGAAGAAACAGATATTTCAGACAGAGTGTGGAGAGAGGGGAGGGGGCAGGTAGAGAGACCAGTTCAGAAACAATCGATGGCTTTCAGGAAACAAATGAAGGCGATGCTACGATCCCATTCGTCTCTTCTGAGCCGGATCTGTCTTCGAACTAAGCCGGAAATGATATTTCTCTCGTAGAAGTGTGTTCATCTAATTTGTGTTGTGCTAATTTACATGTAGCCGAAGAATTTGGACTGATTGGTATTTAAAGAACTCTACTGACGGATCTAAGAACAGGGATGTGCAATTTCTCTCTAAATAGAATTAATTATCTTGAATATGGATACAAATTTTCTCTAAGTTATAAAAGTGCAACGTAAATAAAACACTGCTAAGGGAACACACTTCTGTTTTTTCTCTGTCTTTCTCCTTATACGTTTGCTGCCACAATTTTTTCTAAATTTGCAATAAAATGAGAACATCAATAAGTAACAAATTTAAATTGTGCCAAAGAATGCCAGGATACAAAAAAACATTCAAGACAGAACACTGAAGAACATATATTGAGGAAGACTATTTTGACATATGACAGCTAACGTAAATAGGGTTTGGTTACAGACATAGCCGTAGGCATGCTTACAACGATTTCACAACACTGATACAACGTCGTCATTTGTTTCTCTGATCCGATTTCATTTTTGTTACTATACATTTACCAACGTAGTAATTTCATAACGATCAAGAAATATAGAAAATGAAGCAGGAACTTCTGGACTGGCCCAGTCAGGAAAAACTGATATCTGCATCAAATCTTCACTGGTTAAGTGTCGTTTCGTTGGACAAGAGTTTCACTTAATTCACTGAAATTTTGTTTAGAAATATAAGTGCCCATTTTATTCATTAATTAAGGTATATTTTTGGCCAAATAATTCACAAAACAAAAGAGTCATTCACTCTAAAAGTGTAGGTCGGTCAATGTTCATATAAGTGGATAATATTTGTAAATATAAGGGAAAATTAGCGTTATTTCCGGACATTATGTTGCCAAATTACGAGAATTTATATTATCAGACCTTGGAGATTAAAACTTGTGTCTACTTTACTTAAAAAAATAATTTGTTTGCAAAAAATCAGTTATAAACTGTGTATGACCACGTGAAGGGCAATAAGCTAATTCACATGTTTAAATCGACTAAAAAAACATTGCACATGGAACGCAAACATCCCGGTGAAATTTGATAAGAGTCGGCATTGGAACCCAGGACCTCTCGAAGCAACACCTTCACAAGCAGTTACTTGGAAATTAGAGAGTCGCAATTGTGTGTTCATCTAAGGCTGATAGAGGTTCTCATAAAAGTATTTCCCGACCAACTTAACAGAGAATCCCTTGAATACCGCACTAACCGGACCTGTCACCATACGATTATTTTCTCTGCGTAATCTCGAAGGTCTCATAACAGACCAGAACTTGAATATGGTGTAAATATAATAAACGTTATAAACTTATCTAACATCTAAAAGATTTTCCTGGCCGACCTTAGACAATAAATATTTCTTCGTCTAAAAAATAACGTAATTTATAGAATATAAAATTTCCGATATTTCTTAAACGCGTCATAATATTACTAATAGGGTACAACATAAAGTATAAATAGTAAATGTATAGTAACAGCAATACAAATTAAGTTTCAAGAACAGTAATAAGTAGATTTGAAATATAGAACTAAAGTTCTAATCTAATAGAATGATCAGGAATATAAAGCTAGTGGTTATTGTTTGGGGGTTCAATTCGAGAGAAAAACGTAAAAAAAAAAAATTGCTTCATGTTGACCCAGTCATGAACGATTCTTTTATAGTGTGATGGAACTTTCTAGTAGTTTCGTGTTCAGAGAAACATTCACTAACACATACCACGTGAGACAGATTGCAGGGAATCTACTATCCACACACAGAGACAGGTAAGAAGCGGAGAAACATAAAACACAACATTGAAACACAAACGAAAGACAGAGAAGCAAGATGAAATATAATCCTGCAAGTGGTATACTGTATCGAAAAATATTAATTTATTAATTTGAAAGGTTAATATAAGAAAATCTGAAAAGCTGAAGAATGTTAATATTAATGTACACAACAATCATAATTGTTTTTCTCATTTGATATCTGGATATAAAAAAATACTTATTATTTGAAATATATTTTGGAACACACAAAAAAATTACATACGTTTTGCAGTGATTGCACACCAAAATTTATATATCAAATGTATAGCGAAGCAGAAAATCAATAGAATTGTTCAGCTGACAAGATAAATTCATTTCGGAAGACTTCTCAATGTGTACCAAGTTAATGATTTCCTATTCAAAGATGGGCGGCGAAACCAAAGAAAAGAAAAAAATCAAAAAAAAATATCGACAGAATATGGAAGGTGTGATCTTCAAATAACGAATATTGAAGTATATGAGTGGGTGCAACGGTATTTGTATAAATGTGTATTTCAAAACTAGTAAACCAAATACCACTATAAAAAATGATTTGGTGATACTATGATACAATTCTAAAATTCTCTTCTAAGTTATCATTGTGAAAATGAAAATGCATTACAAGCGTATTAATGTTTTTAGTATCAATATAGAGGGAATAATAAGAACCTGAACTTAGTAAGAAAATTAAATTGTCTTAAAAAAGTTGGCAAACGTGTTATAAAAGAATTATGGTAAATGTGATGTTTCAAAAAATCCAATTGTTGCACAAATAGTTTGATCGAATGCGGAGTCCCTCAAGTGCGTGTAGATGAATGAATCATCACTTCGTCACGAATCATAAGTCCGGGAAAACCACTTCTCAATAGACAGAAGTACCAACATTTTGGTCATCCTGCAAAGGGCTTCTTCAGGGAAAAGCGAGAGGCCGAGTTCTACAGCGATATTGTCCAGTTCCACTTTGACATTGTCCCAAAGAAGGTCACATCATACGGTTAAAATGTTGGTAGTTCTGTCTACTGACATGCGGTTTGTCCCGGACAACCAAAATGTACAAAATGACCCAGGTCCACATGAAAAATTAGAGAAATGATAGAACCATATTAATAGAACCACCTCGAAGATTCGCAAGGATTCAGTAGAACATATTTGCCAAAACATGCTACTTCGGTGCAAAGCATTCATTGCTGTTAATGGGCAGAAATTTGAACATTTTTTAAATTTTGTGTTGTTAAACTTTGATCACCTGTATCACTTTATCGATTTCCCTAATAAATCGCTTTACATACCTATTTGTCTATTGTTCTTACTCTGCCATGGTGTCGTTTCTTCGCGGGACGCGTATCCCTTTACGATAGT
Organism: Laupala kohalensis; assembly: GCA_002313205.1. Lineage (NCBI taxonomy): Eukaryota > Metazoa > Arthropoda > Insecta > Orthoptera > Trigonidiidae > Laupala > Laupala kohalensis. The sequence goes on along the minus strand of NNCF01131756.1, from coordinate 57,278 downwards.
GGTTCTTATTAATACGTTCTATCATCCCTCAAATTTTCCTCGCTATTCTGGGACATTCTGTATATTTGGTTGTCCGGGACAGACTGCCTCCGTAGACAGAGCTACTAACATTTTGGCCAACGTTCCGTGATGTCCTTCAGGGCAGTGTCAAAGTCGAACTGGCCAATGTTGCTGTGGTACTCTGCCAATAAAACAGTAACTTCGTTGTGTTCGCACCACAGCACCTCTGTCTGTTCGACACTGACGTAGAAGAAGACCACTGCAAGATGGCCAAAACGTAGTTCTGTCTACTGAGAAGCGGATTTTCTTGGACTTGTTATTCATGACGAATTTAAGATGTATTTACCTTCATGCACTTGAGGTTCTTATTAATGTGTACTACCGTCCCTCTAATTTTTCTAACGTGGAGTTCTGGGACGCCCTGTATATCGACTGGGGTCGCGGGCGTCTACATGTAGGTGAATGCATCATTTACCACTGTGAGTGCGAGACGTCGTCGTGTCCGAAGACTCCAGGGACCTCTGCTGCTGCTGCTGTTGGGTGTCCGTGGGGGCGGCGGGGGCGGCGGGGGAGGTGGAAGTGGGCACGGCGCCGCTGGGGACGGCTCCCGCCTCTGGGCTCCGACGTCGTCGTAGTTCCCTTCGACGCCCAGTGGGCGACAAGGCGCGCTCCACGGGACCCGTAGGAGATGCGGCGCTGCTCCGACAAGGCTCCAAGCTACAAAAGCATTCCTCCGTCACAAACACGCCTTCCGACCAAACACAATGACAGGTTTCACCAACCATCTTTAACTGACGATATAAATAACCATCCAGTCCATACAAAATGATACCCCAGTTCTTTAAACGCTGTGTTTTTTTAATTATTTTTGAAGCACTTGTTCTTAAGCCCACAGAGATGTCCACAAAAAATTGAAACTTTCAACCACAAATTTTCTGATGACTTCGCTCTCAACCTCTGTGGTGAACGGATGCAGCGTGACGGTCCTCTCTCTCTCATAAGTGCGATAAGAGTGTTTATGTCGAACAGTGCTACTATTTGGTGTGAGTACTTCGAGGAAATACAGTGTAAATTACTTTTATTTAATAGTGCTAGGAGATTATATTGGAACAACATTTAGCAAATAGTTATTTCTACTGTAAACAATTTAGACGTGCGGTCCTCCACGGCGTCATGTAGTGGCAACGTGGACGGCGCTGTGACCTTGACTGCTCTTGAGTCCGGGATATGATAAACCGAATATGATAAACTTTACTTGTGAAGTACCACCAACAAATAATTTCAAATCAAATCTATGTCTAGTGACAAAATAAAAGGTTTGCTAGAAACTTCCGACATTTACAGAAAATTGTGAAACATCTCGTTAACAGTAAGCGTATATATTATACGTACCAACTGAAAGAAGATCGCGCATACAGAGTCGTAGTGCGTAATATACACCACTCAGTGGACAAAGAAGATATAAAACTAGCCCTTTTAGAAATAGGTCACAAGGTCAGAAATATTTTGAACGTACGGTACAGGGTAACAAGTATCCTTATTTTTATAGACTTGGAACCTCAACGCAATAACCTCAACGTTATTTTCAATGTTCGCACTCAATATACTCAATATAGTAGTAAAATTCGAACCTCAGCACATGAAACGTGAAATAGCCCATGCACGCGATGTCAGCGGTATGAACATACCAAAGGGTATTGTGCCTATCCCTATCGCTATGTTAAGTGCGGAGAGAGCCAGAATTCCTTCTGAAAATTGTAAAAAGGATAAACGTACTCCAGCAAAGTGTGCTTTATGTGAGGGCTGCCATCCAGCTAATTATAAAGGTTGCCAAGTATACCAAACCATTCTGAAGAAAAAGGGTTACGATGTTACTAACAGGACAGCTAGAACCTCGTACCACGAACGCACTTTCAAACTAAATGAAACTTTTAAAGGAGGTACTCGTCCAAACTACCCAAAAACTCGCTTACCTTCCAAATGAACACCCTCGGGTTATGCGACACAAAACCTATGCCCAAGCTGTAAATCCCTACCCAGTCCCAACCAATTTGATGAATTCGCATCCATCTTACAAAGCTCCTTCCAGAGATTCGAGAACGTTTTAATTCAGCAGAACCAACAAATAAATTCCCTTCTGAACCTAATAACATGATTTATCTGTAAACTGTCCAATGTGTAAATATCTATACTTCGCACCTACCTCGCCACAAGTAGACTCAACAACACCGGAAGACATATTACGTCATTTTCCTCTGAGTAATGGCCAAGTAATCTTACAATTAACTATCTCGGCTGCAATGAAACTTTATCCATAATGTGCAGCACATAAATGTAAATAGACTGAACCAGCAAAAGCATGAACTAGAGTGCTACTTGTATGGCTCGGACATCGAAATCGTGTTCATCTTCATTTTGGAAACTCACTTCACTTACAAGTTACCTCCCTATTAAAGGATATAACATATTTAGCACGAACCATCCAGACCGTACAGCTCCATACTCGTACGACAAAATGTTCGTCATCATGGTTTTTCTCATTATCATGAAGACTTTCCACAAGCTACGTCAATACAAATCTACGACGAATTTGGTATCATCACCGTTTCATCAAAATATTGCCCACCATAACATTCAGTTAATAAAACACAATTCGAGCGTTTTTTCTCTACCCTTGCAGCATGATTCATCGCGAGCGGTGACTACAATGCGAAACACCACTGCTATGGTTCAAGACTTACAAATCCTAAAGGTAGAGAACTATACAAAACAGTAATAAGTCAGCGCCTGTCAACGTTCTCACCTGGCAAACCAACCTACTGGCCCACAGATCCAAAGAAAACTCCTGACATCCTCGAATTTTTTGTAGGAAAAGGTCTCTGTCAAAGTCTCATTGAAATCTTCTCATCCTTCGATCTATCTTCGGACCACACTCCAATAATCTACCTTATCAGTTCAACCATATAAATCAAAGTACCAAACCATATAAACCAAAGAACAATTTCTCTGCAACCGCAAAACAGACTGAAACATATTCAATTTGCAGGAAAAAGTTAGGGCTGATCTTCCTCTGAAAACGTCCGTTGACATCGACGAAGCTATTGAATACTTCATCAACCAACTCCACACTGCAGCAATGTACTCAACGCCTATTGAAGAGAGTGTAAAACTCAACCAAACCGTACCGACTGAGATTCGTAATCTTCTACGTCATAAACGTAAATTAAAGAAAAAATGGCAACACACTCACAGTCCCGCTGACAAACGCATCCTCAACAATGCATCCCAAAAGTTGAAGCGTCTTCTACGAGAAATCAGAAACGCTACTTTCCGAACAAAAATGGAATCATTAACTGCAAATTAGGCGACTGACTATTCACAATGGAAAGTAACCAAAAATATGAAAAGACCAAACGAATCTATACCTCCAATCAGGAAAAAGATGGAAGTTGGGCCAAAAGTGACCAAGAAAACGTAGCTACATTTGCAGAGCACTTCTCAAAAGTCTTTCAACCAACTCCTTCAGATATAACAGACGAAGAGGAGTCTGCTATTAAAAATTTTCTGGATGTCCCCCTGCAGATGACAAATCAAATCCGTTCTTTAAGTCTAAAGAAGTCCGAAAGGAACTCCAGAAACCTCATCTCCGTAAATCCTCCGTCTACGACCTTCTCACGGGTATGATCTTCAAAAACTTGCCAATGAAAGCCATAACTCTAATTACTTTAATATTTAAAGCAATTTTGAGGGTTGGACACTTCCCCTCACAATGGGAGATAGCTCAGATTGTGCTGATCCACAAGCCAGGGAAACCAACCCACGAAGTAACATCATACAGTCTCATCATATAAGTCTCCTACCTGTCTCCTCAATAGTGTTTGATAAACGTTTTATACAACGTCTCTACTCAATCTTGCTCACAAGATCTTATCCCCACCCACCAGTTCGGATTTAGAAAAAAACACTTGACAATAGAATAGGTTCACAGAGCTGTGGAGATAATCCAAAATTCCCTAGAAAACAAACTTTATTGTGATGCGGTATTTTGAACGTGAGTCAAGCTTTTGACAAAGTCTAGCACATGTGACTTTTATACAAAATTAAGAAATGCCTACCATATCCGTTTTATGTCTTTCAAAAATCATACCTTTCCACAAGACTTTTTCAGATAAAGTTCAATATGGAAATATCTGAATTCATTCCCATGAAGTCAGGAGTACCTCAAGGAAGAGTCCTGGGACTCATCCTTTATCTTCTCTACACTGCTGGTCTACCGTCATCCGAAAAGGTATCGACTGCCACTTTCGCCGATGACGTACCATCCTCGTGGTTCAAGAAGATCCGAAAATCCTACAAGAGCGCTTGGACAACTTGACAGACTGGTTCCGAAAATGGCTCATAAAAATAACTGAAGCCAAATCTGTCCAAACCACATTTACCTTCAATAGAGAAACATGCCCGGAAATCGTACTCGCCAATAAACCAATTCCTCAAAGTGACACAGTTAATTACCTAGGAATGACTCTAGACAGACGACTTAACTGGAAAGAACACATTAAGGAAAAACGAAAACAATTAGATATAAAATTCAAAACTATGTACTTTTTACTAGGTCGAAAATCAGTACTATCACTCCATAACAAGTAACTGATATACAAAGCAATACTTAAACCAATATGGTCCTATGGAATACAACTGTGGGCAACTGCATCCACCTCTAACATTGAAATCCTACAAATATTCCAGTCGAAAACACTACACATTTTCGCCGACGCACCATGGTACATCACAAATGCAACTCTCCACCAGGACTTGCGCATCCGAACAGAAAAGCAAGAAATTGCAAGATACAGCTCAAATTATTTAAACAGACTTAACTTACACCCCAATTATCTCGCCATGAATCTGCTTGACAATAGTGACAACAGAAGACGCCTTCAACGCCACCGTCCTTTAGATTTAATGACTAGATTTTAACTACATATTCTCATTTTCAATCTTATTTTCTTTCTCAATGTTCATTTGAAGTAACACTGCTGAGTGTCTACTTTATACTTATGTATTTTTACTTTTTATTTTTACTCCTTGTGCAATATTTGCCTAATGTTCAATTTGTAAGAACAAATTGCAAATAAAGATTTATGATCTAAAAAAATTCTTATTAAGGTAGCACTAGCGTAGGTAGAATTAAATCACTAAAATTCCTGAAATCGGAATAAATAAATAAATAAACACAGTAACATGTACTTATTGTGATTTCAACTTGAAAAATCATATCTCTCCCGCCATTTAAATGAAATAATTGCAATTATAAATGATGGCAAAATACATTGCGTTGTGGAGGAAATATTTAGTTTAAAAAATGACCAACTTTTAAATCACGAAAGTGATGGAAGTTTACTTTGATTTGTAGTAAATTTTCCGTAGTATTTTTTACATCTTTTTTATATGTAATTCACCGGACATTCGAGAAAGATATTCTACTTTTTCCGAGGTAAACTACGAAACCTGGGCAGCCATGTTTGTACATGCTCTTACGCGTTTCAGACGAGTCAGTCCAGTTCATGAATATTCTCTGTACTTCAGTATTAAGTGACAGATACAAATTAATTCGTGTCTTTTCTTCATTATTATTCATACGATTGTGTTTTAAAATAATTAGTATAAAACAAAGAAAATAATGATACGTCCTAGTTATTTGAATAATTTCCTAGTGATATTTGCTAGTCCACGTAAATCATAAAAAAGCTGAATATGGTATTCAGGACTTATGAAAAGAACTGTAATTTGAATAATGTGTAATGTTAAAATATTTTAATGCTTTTATTGTTTTATAAAAAAATTGTAATTTATACAACAAAATAGTTATTGAAAGTAAATTACTTCAAAAACCAAATATTTAGCTCTAAAGAACCTGTTATCCCGGGTAGCATCCCACACGTTAAAATAACGTTGGTTTTGTCTTACAAATAAAAATAATGATTTAAATGAATAACTATTTATCTAATCTCGCCCTATGCAGGTCATATTACGCCACTTTTTCTAAACCAACATTTAAAAACTCTTCTACCTCAAAACGAAAATATAGTATTACCTCTTTAACGTGACATTATTGGTTTTTTGTGTGTAATTAACTCATTACGACCCAGTGTATTCTGAAATAAATATCAAATCGACTTGTAATAAATGTAGGGCATCAACTGATTAATTGTAAGTGAAGTTGGCAAACCTGTCCGGAGTTCGTCTTCTCCGTGCTTCTTCTCCTGGAGATGTCATGTGACCGACAGGAGCGCCGGCAGCGCGACTAGCGGTACCGGGAGGAGGCTCTATCCGGATTCGAGGTGACAATGGAGGTCCCTGTTGAGAAGAACGCAGAGGAATTAGTACGTGATCAGTAACATACATTAAAAGTGTAAACATGTGAAAAACTAACTGCAATATTAAAAACAATATAGAAAATATATTTAACTGCTTGTTAAATCCACAAAATATTTTCAATAGTATATAATAGTATAGTACTTTAAAAAATTAGTACTGATATAAATTCACTACTACTAAAACATTGCCAAATTATCGTAACAATTAGAATCACACAATATTCAAGATTAATAATAAGAATTGTCCCAAAATCGCATATTTGGTGCAAGATAATATTTTTTAGTACTCATAATATTACACAATATTGAGTTGCGACTTGCGTAATTTCAAGTCATAGAAATATTCTACTATGCGTGCGTCGATGTTGCGCATCGCCGCTCGTAATCGAGGGGACGACGACGTCGATACTCCACGGAAAGACTTTGAAGAACCCCAGACCGCGAGAGGGAGGTAGCGAGATGGACTTGAGCTCTAGCTGCTGACGAGAGACGACATACTGCCTGGACGATTAAATACTTGGGCGATTAGTACCTGGTACGTACGTAATGATTGGAACAAATATTCAGGTTTTATCCTTTAAATTTATCTTTGGAGCGAGCTCATTCAAGGAATATGACGCTTAATAATATTTAATTTATCAAATTATTGTAGATTTGTTCAAACACGAGGTGATCACGAACTATTAAGCTCTTAATTTATCAATCATTTGATACTGATCTTCAGAAACGTGTTATACAACAGTGACAAATCCGTCCGCGACTAGACCAATGTTTAATGGGCCGATGTGTCCTCCTAACGCCCACCTCAATCCGCTTCTAATCGGAAAGAACCTCGGATCAACGAACCTACGTGTCTTCTTGAAGTATCAAGTTCTTGAAATGACATGCAACTGATTTACACCCCTTCGGTGGCAAAGGAGGAAGCGTTCTAGCTCATCACCAAGTCATCCCGGGTTCAATTTCCGGCGGGGTCACGAAACATTTGTAGCTTTTCATATTAATGTCCCATTTTATATCGCTGTGACTATTGAATAGCGAACCCTTCTTCTTTTAGCCACCTCCTACTGCTCCAAGTATCAATAACTTAAGTAGTAGTAACCCCTCCACGTGGGTCAAGTTGTTGGTAAACCCAGCTGAGCGGTCCACCTACTAACAATAGCCTTCCACCCAACTCCTAATTCCTGTCATATGTACTTACATAAGCTTCAATCCCACGCTACATTAGAAAAGTTACAAATACTATAATTGAAGGGGGGAAAATATTGCTTTGCAATCGCACCTGAGCGTCCGCAGCCAGCTCCTCCTCCAGTGCGTCTGTGTCCATGGAGGAGCGTTGCGCGTGTTGCAGCATGAGCAGCGCTTTCCTTCGAGACGATGGAGTCTGAGCTGCTCCCCCTCCCCCTCCACCGCTACTCAGCTCAGAGCCACTGATGGCGGTGCCTTCACCGTTGTCACTGTCTCCAGCTGGCAGCACCTGTCCAACACAGGGAATGCGTGTATATAAAAAATATTACTTTGTATATTTGTTACCTACAAGTGCGAAAACTGTGAAGTGTTACATACTTCAGTTTTTCTCCTTTGAAGCAGAATCATTACACTTAATACAGAGATATGTTTATTTTGAAACATTTTTTAAAACAAATTAATTGTGAACGAATTTAAAAAGTATGAAAAAAATCCTATTAAGTAAGCACATTTTTTAGATATGCAACCCGTCAAATTGTAAATTTATAACTCATATCATCCTAATTATTCATAAATTTAGCAAAGTTTTGGAAAAACGTTGTTCATTAATTATCATATCTTGGTCTAGAAGGGACTGTAAGCTAGAAGGTTTTACTGAACACTTGAAATGAAAATTCACGGGTGCACAATTCATTTTGTAATGTAAATGAATTTTTTTGCAATACAAAAATAATAACACTCAATTGATATATAAATATTTTAATGAAACAAGTATTTGTTTAAAAATTTATTATAAGAGTTAATAATACCATGAAGTGAAAAGCTTAACAAAAAGATACATTCTAAATATTCACAATAATTTCTATTTCTTCTTCTTAATTAAAGCATATACTTCACTATTTCAAGAAAAGACAATCTTTGCGAGAACATTTAACAACACGCATAAATATGTCATCTATAGAAAATAGCTTTATCGAAAATGTAAATACAAATTTGAAATAAAATTGAAGCTTTTTTTGGAAATATTTAGAAGTTACAGAAGGATAACGGATCGATATAAGATGCTTTCGGTGCATTTCTTTCATTATGAAAAACCATCACTTCCTCAAAGAAGTGTACATGTGGTTCGCTTGACACAAGTTGATATGTTTCACTACCGTATCTTGCTATTAGAATACATATTTTTTAATATATCATTTCAGATTCCGTGATTACGATCGTCATACGGTTTTAATTCGTCGTCATAGGTTTCTTGGCACTATAAGAATACTAGAGAATAATCTACAGATTTCCAGGTCGTGTTTATTCAGTTGTCTGGTTACAGGAACACACCAAGAGCGAATATTTTCGTCAAAATCTTGCGCTAGAAAATTTTTGCGATTACAATACTTCCTCTAGAACGGACAGATGGTGAGCTGAAAATCTGTTTTTCGTTACCAGGGACTCCCAAAACGTATATTCCGCCCAAAAATAACCATTTTTGACGATCATAAAATATTTATATTTATGTTTTACTACTACTCAACGTTTCAACTCGAGATTGGGGTCCTTTTTTAATAAAAGAATTCTTATTTCACTGGTTTATCGATAATTTTAACGATGAATTATTATATCTTATAATACCGATGTCTTTCCAGGTATCACGGAGCGGCGCCCGCGCTACTAGGAAATGTGTCATTTAACGTTTCATAGTCATCGGTAGTGAGTGTTGTGCATTGCTTCAGCGGAAAATATTCCACAGAACAGTCAAATGTCATGAGCAGTAGGAGAGCTCCCAGCGGATGTATCTCAGACAGAAGAGAAGGAACTGTGTTTCGTTCTCAGACGAATGCCGATTTAAATTTACAATTATTACTCGTATAATAAAAGAAATATATTGATATTTATTTATCTTGATTATATAAGGGACGTAAATAGTAGAATTAACTTCAAAAAAGTGTCGTGATTACTTTCTCTACACGAGGTTAAATGGACCGAGAAATGGAGAGAAACTCGTGAGAGGTCTGACCGTGGCTTGCGATTCGTTCCAGATGCCTCCTCCGTCGCTGGCGTCCCGTCCGTCGGCTGCCAAGGAGTCGCTGGACGCGAAGGGACTGGAGCGACGCGCTTGCAACGACGCCGACAACCCTCCGGTCACTCTGCCTCCGTCGTCTGCTCCGCGTTCGGGGACTTCCCTCAGGCGTCGCGCTGCAGCCGCCGCCGCCGCCGCCGCCCTCGCCGCCTCCGCGTCCTCTTCATCCTCGAACTCTTCCTCTTCGTCCATCTCCTCATCCTCCAGGTCCATGTCCTCGGACGAATCCTTCAAGACGAAACCATCAACAGGTCTAAATAGTATCTGAGGTGAATAGTGACACTTCTGTACAGCCAATTCATTCTGCCGATGTCGCTTAAGCTCAGCACCTTACGGATATGAAACACTAAACGCTCCCACCAATGGGACAGGGTTCACATGAACAATGAAACAGCGCTGTCATACTAATCCTAGCCCGCGGGCTATTTTCTACAGATCGGGTCAACTCCATCATACATAAATGTATGAAAACATATCGTAATACTAAGTATCAAAAATAGTTTTAAAAAATAAAGAAATATAAAATTTATTTTTCCAGCTTGAAATATAACCCTATTGATGATAATCAAAATATCATGTTACATGTCAATACATATGACCCATTAATTTTATTTGTCGGACATTGTGTCAAAACTCATCCCGTGTTTAAGAGATCCCGATTGATTAAGAGTGGATAGAAAATGACTTGGATAAGTGGTCAGCGCTGATCTAGATCTTCAATAAGCATATCACTGAGTTGCTTTTACGAAAATTAATAAAGAATTACGAAAGAACTCTATGTATACTGAAAGAGAAACGTATCGTATTCGCACTACTGGATGAAAGACAATAGGGAGATTTTGTGAAGGTGCCTGCGAGTAATGGTATACTCTACCCACAAAAGCAAGTTGCTTCGTCCCGTGCTCAGAAGGTTACCGCTTTTACCGTAGTACGTTACTACGCCTCTGTTTGCGTATCATGTTAGCAGTATGTTAGTGAGGGAGGTCAAGGCGGATTCTGGTGTGGATTTGAAGTTATGCTGATATCTGAGAACATATGCGACAGAATGGTTGGTTGTGTGTGCCGTAGCACGTGTTGGTGTACATCCAGCACAGCTTACTTGTGTACGCTTGCATGGAAGTAGTTTGTTTGTGTTTACAATTTTTAGTATGATATGATTCGAAGGTACGCCATGCAAAACATCGAATTCGCTACAGTGCACCTAGTGAAACAAAAAGAGTGAAACCGAAATCTAGAGACCACGTGAGTCGAAGAGCCAATACCATTATTGCGAGATTGCCGGCTCTTCCTCTTGCTGTAGAGACTTGGGAGTCTTACTCGCGTCAGCAGAATGTTAGTGAGTTTACGTTCGGACGCTGCCGCCTATATTAGCCGATTCGCAGCCTTAAGTTAAAAGAACAGTGCCTTAAGTTAGCTTTATCATGGGGTTAAGGCAGCCTTTGTGAGGGTATACCGTGGCATGCTCTTGAATGGAAGGAGTTACACTAGGTTTCGCCCAGCAGCAGACATTATAACAAAACAGTTATTCTCCACAGATGACACCTCGTTCTTTTGCTTTCGCTGCGAGGACCATAGTTCTTTCTATGCGAGTTAGGCGATTATCTTCATAAACGTAGTCCCTCAGGGGACTTACATCTAGTAAGTGCGTGTTTGGCCAAGACGGGGCCCCGAGATGAGTCTGGCATTACTTCCACTTACTTATGCTAAGCTCCTTCCTTTCTCTTTTCTAACTTTCCTTGGTCACCTCTTGTTTTTTTCGATATCGACGCTATTAGGGCTAGGGTATCTTTGATTTTCTTCATTTTTGTCCCCCCCTCATTTTTTGTCCTCAATGTTTTGATGTATGTTTTGAGATATGTTTTGGTATGTTGTAATTCAGGAGGGTTTTTAGTGGATATGGTTGAGTCATTCGGCGAGTCCCACACGCGGGCAGAGTCATGTTGGCTCTCCGTAGTGTGTAACTGCATTTTCCCTACCTGTACAAGTTTTTAGGGCTCCAATGACCTTTGATGTCGACGAACCGTAATGCCCCACCAAAAAAATAAATAAAAATAAAATAAACGTAACCTATACGCTAGGAAGCATGTACGTTATGCACACATTATCTAATATAGTATGTAGGTGTGTTACCTGTCCATGGAGGTGTCTGCAGACGGCGCCAGGAGCTGAGCGTCGTGATGGAGGTCTCCGTTGAGGAGATGACGGCGCCGACCGACTCTCAGATCCAGCTCTGCCACGCGCTCCACTGCCATTCGGTACCACCGCCACGCCCCCAGTGCCAGAAGACGCGTCCTGATACAAGATAGGAGTGTTGTGCGTTCATAAGGGATAACTTCCACTCGACTTATTCCGCAAATATCTTAATATTGTTGCAAAATGTATTTTATGAAAAATTTAAGTATACAAATTGGATTTACAGGTAGAAGATCATACACAAATAGTATTAAAAATATTAATTAATATTGCCAATTTAAAAATAGACGACAGTTATCCTACACGCGACCTCAGGCTCCATTCGAAATCGATGAATTTCGAAAGTAATTTTGATTGATGTAAATTATTTAACAGGCAATTTATGAATGACAAATGTATATTTGGATGATCCTTATTCATTCAAAAACGTTAAGGAAGTGTTTTATTTTATTTTTTCACTTAAATTTCTACTTGTACGAGTGTCAGAGTCTTCGAAATGCGGACATTTACGACAAGGAATGAAGGGACTTCGTACTGGACTTAATTATGACTCTGGGGGAACGAAAATATACGGAGAAGATCATCAAGTTCACAATGAAGATCGTTTCTAACACTTCAGTAATGACGACAATAGAACACGGGACGCAGCTCAAAAGTCATTTTGAAAATGCAGATCGACAAACGAAAAATAGTACAAAACATTGAAAATGAAACCACAAATTGACTTTGTTGGAGATGTGACTAACAATATAGGAAACTTTTATTTGAACTTGTATTAATTTATATATTAACGTCTAAGTATAAAATAACTGTAATAAAAAAGTAGACCCTCAGAACCTGAGATGTGTCGATTTGAGATCGTTCCCTATAGTAGGTTTTTTTTCTGAAAAAGGACTTACATAATGAATGAAGAAGATTTGTGTGTACGTAAAGGAAATTGAAAGCTAAAAAAATTATAAAATTACTAGAATAATATTTCAAATCGTTTAATTAACAATTTAATTTTACTTTATTAATCTACTTACATTATAAAGAAAATGAGTCGAAATACAGTATAACGTCGACAAAATATACAGGCTTTTCTTCCATTCACGGTTGATCCTGTCCTCTATAATTGTATCCAAATTCTATTTGTGTTTGGGCTCATCTTATTCGTAGTTCAACGTATAATACAAATATTACATGAAAATATGGTAATGATGTGTTAAATAAAAAAAGTGTCAATTTGCCTTACATGGAAATTGGCATCCTGGTCACTGGCAGCGGAGCTGGCGGCGTCCTCCAAACTGACACTCCTCTTCCTGAACAACTCTCTGTAGATGAGGTTCTCATGGAACTCATCATCTGGCACGTCCAATCCTTCCTCTTCCTCCTCCTCCTCTTCTTCTTCCACCCTGGCACTGCCTTCCGCCCCCGCCGCAGACGCCTCCGTCACCGCTCCCTCGCCACTCGCCGACGCCACCCCCACCGTCAACGCAGCCTCCGCGACGGCGGCAGCTGCTTTGGCGTCCGGCGCAGCGACGCCCACTCCGTCCTCACGTTGTGTGGCTTCGTTGTCTTTCACCCGCTCCATCTCTTCATCATCATCTTCTTCTTCCCCTTCGTCCTCTTCCTCCGTCTGGTCCTGCTGCACGGGACGGTGTTGGAGGTAGGAATCCTCTGTTAGGCCTTCGTGGCTCATGGACGTTACTTCCCTGAAACACCAATATGATTGCCGTCACAAGAATATCGCTCATGGGTTGCAATAGTGGCACAACTCACAAAATACGATTTTTAGGCTAAATACAGGTATCAACACGACAAAACACGTTCTCTCAACCAGCAATACTGGCACATTTCATAATTAATAATAAAAGTATATAAATTTATTGTCAAAAAGGCAGTAGAAACTGTGTATGACGACGTGGAGGACAATAAACTACAGTAATCAATATAATTCAATATTACACCGTCAGATGGCAGAAGTGTTGCTAATGTATTCTGTGACTTTTCTTCAATATTGGCTGTAATACTGACCCTTCTCAGTAAGTATCCAACCTTTGCCACTACCACTACACGTTTATGTTATCAATATTGACACTTTCCGTGTTGGATTAGTGTTGCAGGAGTATATCATTATTTTTGCAATCGGTTTCAAATTGTGCCCGTATTGCAGTAATATTTTATCAACAAGATATAGAAATAAATATGAACTCTTGCAAGCTAGTAACATAACAAAAAACTTACAGTAAACCTATTCCAATATCTAAAAAGATATTTGACGGTTTAGAAAGCTTAATCGCCAGCAATCCAATACCAAGGTGCCACTTAAATTTGTTCAACAACCTCAAATTTCAATGTAAATACAAAAAGGTTTCACTTAGCACGTGAGTCTTGTTATTTCTTTACTTATATACTACACAAACCGAACTAACTCAATGTCGCCCGACAGTTCGCATTGGTGTCTTACTGGTCGTTTAACCAATTTCACCTAGATTGATACACAGATAGACCCCTATCTACCCTCTAACCTCGGTGACTCCTACAATCAATGAACTGCTGTTACCCGCATAATCCTTCCACGAACATTGAAATATCCATTCATAAGAGACTGGTAAAACTATAAAATATCGTTAGGAACGTCTAGACTGTTTAAGACAATCTTACGAACGAAATAATGCAAATGACACCTAATACTGGAACTAAACTAACTGTAAAAGTTATCCACAAAGTCTTACATATCCAGTTTTAAAATGTCGTGGAAACTTTTGTAATTAAAACCTAAAGGCAAAGCCATCTGCTCTACTCAAAAAATTAGAAATAACAATACTTTACTGTGAAAAAGCAATTGCTAACTGCGTATGACCACGTGGGGGATAATAAACTTAGTTACTCTCCGGAAACAAGCAATTGACCATCCTATTCATTCCGATCAGGGGCCCCAAGAGCAGTGGAGGATTTAACACTTATAAAATAAAATTTAATAAATACGTACTGTACTATTAATTTACTATTCCAAAATCAATCGTAGACATAATGTGCTGTCAAAATTCGAGATAAGAACAAAAGTATTTAATGACATTCCCACCTACGGAAACTCCGGTACTACCCGGAGTAAAACCAGAGAAAAACCCGGGATGGGGCGGCAGAAATAATATACACAACCGAAAAAATACACGAATAAAAATTAAAAAACGGTGTTTTTACAAAAAAAAAACTGGTTTGAAACAGCCAATCCTGCTATCAATACCCTTGTCATCGCAATGCTTATAAATAAATAAATTTATTGTCAAAAAACAGTACAAACTGCGTATGACCACGTGGAGAACAATAAACTCATTTACTCTCCGGAAGCAAGCAAGGGACCATCCCATCAATTCCCTAAGGGCCCTAAGACAGAGGCGGATTCAAAAAAAAAACAGCAAAAGTTCCTAGATAAGATAAAAAGTTAGCTGCGAGTTATAATACTAATAGAATGTCAATATGTTTGTAATTTTAAGCAAAAAATTACATGTACAAGTTATTACATGTACATGTACAAAATTACATGCTTCAGCGTTAATTTTTGAGACACATTGTATTGAACGATATTTTTGAATAGTAATGAATATAATAGTTGTCATACATACGCGCCATCTGCTGAGGCTCTTCGTCGTTGCAATAGAATCTCCCCTTCCGAACGCGTCTTCTGCAGCGCGCGTCGCCCGGCAGCTGTTCCCACCGACGGTCGTCGACCCGCCACGCCGCCTTGTGGCTCGAAGTCGATGAAGATCTCCTGTGGAATCCACCGCAAAGAAAAAGCAGTTGATGGGCGAACATTTCGATATTTGTCAATCACTTCTCTCAAACCACGTCCACACTGCTGAGCAACGCTGTATTGTAATCCAAGCGATACGAGGACGAACACGAGCAACAACGATCCATTGGTTCTTCGTCGTGTGGAAGCGTCCACACGGTTCGTGACCGTTCGTTCTGCTTCGGCCCAGTTTCTCGCCAGTGTGGATGCGGTTATACAGATGCCGCCTCTAAAGGTGTGTTGTATACATCTGATCGACGCAGCGGACGAGAATGCAAGTGTGGACCGAGGTCGCCGAGGTACAGTAAACCGCCTCGGGACTGTTCGCCAAACAGACGAGGTGGTTCGTACGCCATCCGCTTGGGGTCGGTACATCGACGAGAATTCGGTCCCGAACCGATGTGGACGCGTCGGAGAGACAATGAATGGTGATGGGTTTGAGCGAGACGTAGGCAACGTATATATCAAAAATTAAACTTGAGGGTGTAATAACGAATTGATTAGAATGATGGTGACAACAGTCAAAATATAAGATTTTCAAGAATTACAACATGAGCACATGGGAAATAATACAAGTACTCAAAGCTGTAACCTCCGAAGCTAGAAAGTGACAACGTGCACACCTCGTGGTTAGAGACGAACATCCAAAGCGTGGCAGAGAGGCCATTTTAGACATTTGATTTATTGTAAAATTAATATTTTATTGATTTTTATATGTAATATATTTGAGTGAAATTTGATCTAGAGACCCGGAGAGGAAGAATGGGCGGATACCCGCCTGTTTCCTTGTCTTCATTTCGTTTCGTTATCGAGATTCTGCCTTGTTGGAAGATCACGTGAACGGGAAGGCCAATGACAGAGATTCCTTACCTTGTAGGCCTTCTTCTTCTTGGGAGGTGGAGGGGCCGTTGTTTCGTGGACCTGCGCTGGCGTCGGGGCATGAACGGGGACCGGAGCGTGAGTGTGTGTGTGGACAGGCGCTGGTGCGGGAGCGACGGGCGCAGACAGAGAATCCGGAGGCGTCGTCACCAAGAACGGAGATCTGGGAGGTTCCTCCGACTTAAACACGAATCGCTTCTTATTAGTGCTCGGAAATCTTACGATACAGAGTGAGTCAGTAAGAAGGAACGCCTGAAGTATCACCCAAGGTTCTATAAGGACAAGTATTCGTAAGCACCGTATTAGATCTAACGAAGCTGGCGTCTTTTAGGGGAATGCTTGTAAAGACCGCTCTAAAAATACATTTTACATTAATTTTATTGTTAATAAAAGACGTGGAGTATAAGAAAAGTATTTATCTGTCGTAGTTAACATGTGTCTACAAGTAATTATTTATTATAGTGTCATCAAACTTATTTTCGGATATCTGTTGACAAATAGGCAAGTACAATTGAATACATTTTATTAACGTAAAACTACAGAAAATGAGCGTCAAATATATACACAAATATTGTATACTTGTATAACAATATTTTTTTGTCAAATATTCTAATTACCAATTCAAGTTCGTAACATATAGAGATTCTACTGATGGATAATATATAACATATAACTGTGTAATGTATTAACACAATTATACCTAGTTTAATGAATTAATACCGAATAATAATAATAATAATAATAATTTGTACTGTAATGTCACAATTTGACTTGACGCGCAAACTTTCAGTCATCTTGGTTAAGTTTTGACACAAATTCACGCGATTAAAAAATATTTAAAAAAATCAAACTGTGATATTTCCGTATCACGATCAGATCCAGGAACTATTAACAATTTAATTACGATATTTGCCTTTTTCTTCAATAACTTAACATTGCTCCAAATTAAAGAGGAGCAATAGCAAAGTTTACAAGCGATACGCCATATTTTTTGATACCGTGTTAGGTCCAATATAGCGCATACCTGTACTTATAGTGCAGTATAGTGTATATCGAAAACGGGTAATGGTACCGAAATTTGGTTTTCGGAAGATAAACCATGACATAGTTCAAATCATTTGACGTATGAGAATGTTTTGTAGCTTATTTTGTTGCAGAAGTATGTCACAAAGTATTTGAGAGAAAACCACAATTGTATATCTTTATCCGCTGAGGAGGTATAATATTAAGATACTCGTTCACATTGAATCATCCGCTATGTGTTTCTAAGGTGCATATTCTATTTCAAAAATGCCTTCCAGGTAGTTCTGGAGGCATACACACGACACTCGAATGTCGCTATGGAAATTTCAAGTTTGGAATTCATATTAATTGATATCGTGATGAACCTAGTAATTTTTTTTTATTGCATCGAGATATTTCTTTGTTTAAGATCATATCAAACTCTTCTTGGTTTCTTATAATTTTTATTTCCGTACACCCATTTTCTATTTTCATATTTACTTACATCACATTATCTTTGCACAGATAATTAATTTTAATACCAATTTGTCCATTAATAATATAAATTCTCTTTATATATTTATTCTTAAATTGTGTGTGTGAAGTATTCGCTCAAATTCAGCTAGCTATCATGAATATTCTAAGAACAATTATAAAACCTAGCCGTAGACAATGATAAATTATACATATCAATAGAAATTTAAGAAATAATTTAGTACACCTATCACAACAAACATTTTATATGTATGTATGTATCTCGTTTCAGTCAGCTAAGGACCACGAATGACGAGTGCCAGTAAGGCTCAGTATTTGTGTGAGTTTACTCACTACACACATCGTGAATTTTACCGAGATCGGAAGAACAGCGTCTAGATAGGATCCAGATTGCTGTATCCGAGTATTACAACTGCGGTTGTTAGTCGCAGAGGATGAACTTTTCATACATCACAGCTATAGGAATTGAGACACGGAAATGAAAATCCACCGGGAATTGAACCCGGGATGATTCTGTGTTGAGCGAGTACGCTAACACCATATCCACGGAGGGGTTTTATAATGTAGTAGATGGAAATGTTTTTTTTCCTCACCTGCGTGCGTTGCAGTGGTTCGTGTTCGGCGATGTCGTCATAAGGGAAGGCATGAGGGTGAGGGTAGTGAGGGTAATCCCCAGGATGGGGCGGGTGCATCGGGGCGTCAGGGGGCCCTGTTCCGAAGCGGAGTCCGGGGCCCCCTGCTTCGGAGTAGCTCTTCATGAGACGACCTCGGATGAGCCCCGCGGCCGCCGCTGCTGCCGCCGCCGCAGCTGCCGCGGCAGCAGCAGAAGCAGCTGCCACCGCCGATGCTGCAACCCCTCCGTTGGTTTGCGCCCCTTGAGACACCATACGTACCTACGCAACAATCAACTCAAGAGTTACAAAACACAGTTAAATGGTTTTGCATGCTACAGTATGATGAATATATATATATATATATATATATATATATATATATATATATATATATATATATATATATATATATAGAGAGAGAGAGAGAGAGAGAGAGACAGAGATGTGACCGGCGAAGTAAAAAGACAAAACTGTTTCGTCCAATATGTGAGTGACTTTTTTAATTCTTTTAGTTGGATGGATAATTTACAGCAACATGTTATTTATTTCGTTTCGTAACAACGAAAACGTGTCGTCTAATCTCTTTCCATCTTTCTCACGAATGTCTAAAGCCAGTGGATAAATACGACATGTGGGTATAGAGATATGACTAAAGTTGGAGGGTCAAAATGTTAACTCACTCTCGGGAACACCATTCAAGTGGAGGTGATCTCATTTGTGGGGAAATTCAAGGACAAGTGCTTTATATCTACTAATTTGTCAATATTAATCCACTAATCGTGTGAAAGCATCTCTTTCTTCAGTGTGTGGCATATATGAATTTAAGTATATTTAAAAGCGAAAAAGATATTTAAGGTCTGTACATGAGAGCAGAAGGCCAATGAGTCACAAAAGCAACTTACATGAGAGTTAAAATATGTTAGAGTCTTTTCTTATTTTTTTCTATTATACAGAAAATTAGTAAATTTGTAATTACTTCGGTCTAGTTCCAAGATAATCTGTTTTAGTTCGATTCATCAACGTAATGTCCAAAACCAAATTACATAGACCCCAATCTTTCATTGTTTGTTCTCTTCGTCAATGGCTGTGACAACACTGCAAACGCAGATTAACCGCACGCAATTTAGCAACGTAGCACAATGGATCCCGAAAGAGGATGAGAGAGATATAGGAAACGGGAGGAGAAAGAATGCGCGCGAGTGCGGTGGGAGAGAGGTGGTGATAACGCGAGATTTACGACAAAGCGACTCCCGTTAATTGCGCTCGTCTGTCCCCTCCCCCCCTCTGCACGCGGTGGGACATCGGAGGTCGTGAAGGAAGGCAGATTGCGTTCAGGAATTCATCACACGAAAGAGAAGTGACAAGCAGGAATGTTCTAGTCTTCGAAAATGAAATGAGCTTTCTCTGACAAAAGAAATAATAAAGAACAGGGTTCTTGTAGTTTCACTACATATAAAACCCAATTATTATTTAATCACGCCAACGTTGCGTCCGTGTATTTCGGTAATCCTCAGGGCTCAATTTTTTATCGAGATTAAAATGAATCCCTGAGGATAACCAAAATACGCGGTCAAAACGTTGGCGTGATTAAATAATTGGTTTTATTTCTCTCCAAATTACGAGAATCTTGTTCTTATGTCAATTGTTATGGCCGGTAACTCTTCACGTACGAATAACAAGAGTAATTTCGAGAAAAATGTAAAAACTTTGACCTAGTAAAATCCATCACACAAAATGTTGCTGATACACTAATATATTTCTAATAAAATATTCATTAAATGGGCTATGAGCAGTGATCCATCTCAAAACTCATAGCATATTTCTGAAAATATAATGTGTATGTCGTTCGAAAATTCTTAAATCTATACAGAAATATTTTTTGCAAGGATGCAATTAATGTAGTGGTTTTATTATTATATACCTTTGTATGTTTTCAATGTAAGCAATCAATATGCAATGGGTAAATGATAGTAGGAGAGTTATACGATAAAATACGTCGCATTTAGAATCCTTTAATGGTATGTACAGTGGAGCCTCTTTAACTCGTAACCCGTTAACCCGAAATCCTCTCTAAGACGAAGAAATTAGCCATTCCCTTCCGTTGAAGTACAGAATACCCTACAACTCGAATTATTAAATCGAACTGAATATGATTTACCGATTATTTACTACCCATACATATCACACTCTCTAAATCGAACTACAAATCAAGCGGACTCTTCTATCTCGAAAAAAGCAAAATCTAAACTTTGCGGTCCCTGTAAATCGAAATTCTTTTCGCAAGATTCCTTTAACTCCAAGCAATAGCTTCGTTGTCGTCAATAACCAATTCCAAGAAATGACTTCGTACTTTCATTGAAAGATGTAGTGATATTAAGGACAATATATTTACTGCAATCGAAAAGACAATTGACAAAGAATGTGTTAATGCGTTGACTCAGAAGAAAATTTCAGATTTCTTTTAATATGAGCATATTTTCAAGATGTTCCTGTACCATAAAATAATCTTTATACGTGTAATTATGTACAACACAAATGTAGTAAAATAAATCTCTATAAGTCGATTTTTTAATTTTCCAATGACTTCAACAGCATATACCTCTGTAAGTCGAAATTGGTAATGTTAAAAACCTTATTTGGGAATATTCTATAACTCGCAAACTCGTTAACTCGAAACTTATAACCTTTCCCTTGAAGTACGAGTTAAAGAGGCTCCACTGTATTTGAATAATATTTATTAATCATTTGAGCCATTGTATTACGTGTCATGATGTTTTCCTTACAGGAACGTTTTTGCATAGGATTGATGTGGATGAGATCGTTTCTTAGCGATGCGTTGGTTATCGGCTGTAGCGACGAATAATTCTTACTCAGCGAATTATCAAGGTTGTGTTTGTGACAACATTTATTAATTTCAAGCTTTTACATGGAAAATATAATGAGTTATTAATTTTTTTTTTGAAAACACTGATACCAACGACCAGACACATTATAAGGGAACAAAGTTTATACTGTCGCACTCAGAAGAATGCCACAGTAGTGCTCTATACGCCGATGCCAAGACCTCAACGTCCTTTCCACTGGAAGCGACACTCAACACTCGTGATAAACACATTATTGCACAATTGAAAACTTATTCGTAAAGACAAGGTCAACGATGAAGGCAGGCCTGGCCGCGGAAGAATTACGTGAACGGCTTAGCACTGAGTAAGCTAAGTGTTCATGCTTGCGCGCGAGTCAAAGCACTGACTTATCAGAGATGGAGTCCTATATAAATGGAGACGCGTTATCGGGAGTTATGAGAAATTCCGCTGTATGCGCTTCTCTATTTATATAGGACTCCATCTCTGATAAGTCAGTGCTTTGACTCTCTCCCACACTCTATGACTGAAAAGAAACCAGAGACTTGCGTCCACGTGCGACACAAGCTGTGGGTTTCGAGAAATGGAACTCGGAGATCCTTAGAGATCTACTACAGTACTCGACTCGGAGGCAGTGGCCGAGTCCCAACACTGTCTCGTGACTTTCGTACCAAGGCCTGTCTTCCTCGTTGGCAGAGATAACACAGGCAATACTCACCCGATGCACCGTGCGTGGACTGAGGGAGAGGTAATGGGGTGCGTGAGGTTTCCTCCCCAAACACACCTCTGTCTGCGTGGCCTGCGTCTTCATGGGCGCCCGGGGTTTCACCTTCTCTGCAAGCGCCAATACACAAAAGCCCTGCTCAAACACCCCCGTCGCACCCTCGGAAGGGTGCGCGGATGGGTCGGGGAAATCAAGCCGGGTTCAGGGTTCGATTCGGACGCGACAAGTCATCGCAAACCGATTCAGACCTTTCGGTGGATTTTCAAAGACATTGCATCTGACTTCGTACCGACTCCCATGAGTCAATTTTTATTTTTTTCAAAATTAAATATCGAAACATTTGTGAAGCTATTGGATATGACGCTCTCTCCAATGAGATGCTTCGTCTTATTGACTCCCTGGTTAAATGTGAGGGAGAAGGACATGAATGGAAAGATTCAAGATCTTTAGATAACACAATCTGACTCCTACAGTTGCTGAATCCCACAGAGCAAAAATCCCAATTCTAAATCCTAAATCCGATCACAATGAACCACACTTAAGAATTGAAGCACCTCACTGGAAATGTCTGAAGAATTGAAATAATAAACGAAAATAGTTAAAATCGTTTATACTCACGTGTAAATTCTCTAGCATTCGACAGTTTTAAGATTGTAAGTTTTTACAGGAGAGAAACTTTGGCAACGGTCTGTAGAAACCCAAATCTTAAACAATCATTCGCGTCATCCATACAAATCTATCAATGAGAGAGTCATCATAATAAATAAATGGAATTATTTGTTAATCATTGATTGCTAATAAAGGAGTTTACATACTTCAAAATTCCAACTTTAGCCAATATATATAAACGATGTTGGTTTTTCCTTTCTTACAAATGTTTTCAATTTTTTGTTACGTTTGATTTAAAAACAAAGTCAGAAACAAGCGATACGGGAGGAGAAAATGAATAGAAAGACAAATGGAAAAGGAGAATGTTGTTTGAGCAGGGTGCATTGTCGCTTGCATTTTTTTTATGTATTTTTGGAATCAACCAGTTTTATAATGAGATAAATATTCAAATTACTTAACCCCCTGATAAATATCTACTTTCTAAGCCAATTATATATTCTGAATATGAAGATTTCAATCGAAAATTATTGTTAAGATTCTTTATAAAATTACTCTATATTATCTATGGGATATAAATCTGAAACGTTGATTAGATATATACATTATGAATTTTTGTTACGCCCCTAATAATCCAATTGTGGCATTGGTATTTTCTGGAAAGATTCCAAAAATAAAATTGTTTTGTAGTTTTTATTTGCTTTTTTGTACATTAAAATGTGTAACAGTTGACACCTGAAGCAAGCGTAGCCGCACTTTGGATGTTCACACGCCGTCACAAGAGGGCTTCCAGATGACCCCCCGTCACACGTCCTGAGCTGGGCTTCAAGATGGCCGGCGTGACGTGTGGAGCAGCAAATGGCGGTTAGGCGTGAGAGTTCAACATATACGGCATTCATATTCGAAATATTAGTGTCCAAATTTCGATTTAAGTTTTTCTGCAAGTAATTCTTGAAGAAAAATGTTCTTAGAGATCGCCGAAGAGCGTGAATTAGAAACGATTTCTTTTTCGCCAGGGTGTGGAGCTATTCGTTCTGTTTCAGCTTCAATCGGTGTCAAAGAGAAAGTAAGGAATACATTCTTCCTTATGAAGTTGGAAAACATTCTCGAATCGTTTTTTCTTTTCTTTCTTGTGTTTCAAGCTTGCGTCGGGTGTAGATTTAGGAATGTTCTTATTTCTAAAAACATCTAACACGAAAGACATAATATAGTTGTGTAACATTAATTACATTTTAAACACCTTACTGCTAATTACATTTATGATTCTTACTCTAAGAATATTTTTTTAATATTCTACAATGTATTTATGCATTTGTATATGAATGTAAGACACGCAAACTCCAGAGCATAAAGTTAGATGCGTACATTATACTAGTACATATAATGGTAGTTAACATTATATCTAGCAATACATAGAAGAACACTGAGAAGGAAACAGGAAACATGGCCGTTTTCCCAATGCATCGTTCTTTCGAATCTTGATATGGACTCGACATAGTTAGATCATTCTGCTGACTGTTTGTGGTGTCATCAGATGGGACACACCTTGGATGATTGTTGTTCTGGAAAGTTATTTTTAAGCTCCAAAATTCACGATGATAAATGAACAACCAGAGAATAAATTTTAAATATTTACAATCTGTTAGGGAGCGTTTTAGGTCGAGTAATTGCTATTTTTTTCGTCAAATCTGAGATTGTTAAGAAAAAAATTGTCACTGATCGGGTGCTTATGTACATGGTCAAATTACGTGTCATTGAGTATATATAAAGTCAAGCACTAGATGGAATTGTGCCCGCGGGAATACAGATAAAAAAATGTTCAAGTTTTGTAACGCTATGGAAACGTTATAATTATGTGTTAATGATTGAAATGATGCAATTCTCTCATGTTCGAACACGAACAACTCTCTCGATTACGAATTCGAAAAGAAAATACTTTGAGTTGCAGGCTTGTTGAATGCATGTCACGAGAAACGAACATATTCCTATAAGATTAAACATTAATAGTAAATCATCCCCAATTTAGAGTTCTCGCGATATATATTATACAAGTCACTCGAAGTATCATCTTCTTTAGTGCCATGTTTTGAACTATAGAAGCTAACATATAGAGAAATACGGGTACATCACACACACAAATCTTAGACTTGTTTACAAACAACAACTTTTTCTGAAATACTGCATTAGTACGCATTAATAATACCATTAGTACAGGTACACACAACCTAAATAAGACATCAATTTGGTAAGCAGTAGTACAGGAAAACGATGTAATTCATGTATCGGAGGAATATCTTCATACGAATGTGATATACATATAATTATGTGTGTGGTGCTCTGATTCACACAGTTCCATTAAATCCAATACAATAAACTTTACAATTACGATACTTATCTGAGACATGTGCCAGACAGGAAATTAAAATCACGCTTTATGTACTCATCTTTGCTCTTTCTGAGGGAATGAACCTGTGTTGACATTGATATAAATGTTTTAGCAAGCTTATGAAGAACAATACATGCATATAAGTATACAGTGATGGTTTTTTAATCTTCCACAATGATAACGAGAGGAGACCCATTAGAAAGCGCTAGACCCAACAATCCCACATCTCCAACTCAAAGGAATCGTACAGTTTTCATCGCTTAGTCAACGTTTAGATGAGATTGATTCTTCGAAGAGAAGTACTATGTTTTTTTGTTGTACTTATACACTTTAAAGGAATCATCTCATTACAAAAACAATGCAGCTTCTCACAATTAAAAAAAGTCCGGCTTTTATCAAGTAAAGCAGCAGCAGTTGGTAGCACTGCCCGACGGAACAGACGCACATGTTGAGAAATCTTCGACGGAGTAAGGATTTACAAACCACAGATGTTTTGATGGGAGCGCGAGAGGAGAAGGAAGTCGTAGAATGCTTAGAAATCATGAGCTCGTGAGTCTTCGCGTTCGCACACAGAGAATAGCGTGTCCATATTCCACAACACACTTCCTCGCGACTGCGCTCCCGCCATTTGCTCTGCGACACGAAATGGCGTCCGCGATGGTTGCGGCCTTCCACCGCTAGGAGCGCCCTTTTCGGAGTCCAGAGCCCAAAAGCTGGGGACAACAGAAGACACTTCTATCCTCCCCACTCCGCCTCTTACAAGGTGTCAAAATACGTCGCGCGTCCGTCCCTTTTCATCCCTTCACCGAATGACAGATGACTGATTTCTGACTCAAATGACAAAGAAGATTCCTGTTTTATTTGACTCTGATGCTTTGATAATCAGCTCTTTTCATTGTCTGCACGAAGGGCCCATCAATTGTCTGATTGTGAGATTATTTAGAAGAATAGGCATATTGTATGAGGCATTTGTACACCTTAATAACATCTCTCTGTTGTGTCTGGAGTTGTTGTGACACTGGTGTTGACTCTGAAGGCTTGACACGGCGCACGATGAATCGAGACTGGATGGTTCATCGGTTTCTCAGAAAGACGATTTACGACTTTACTCTCTCACTTCATCTGTTGCTTTCAAGGATCATTGGAACACGCTGTATCAAGACTTCTGTAAAGGTTGAAATGATTTTTTCATCTTCAACACTTGGTGTGGGTCTAGGCAAACATTTTTTCAGCTGCTATCGTATGCACGTGATTCAAGCTGTCGATAGTAGCCGCAAGATAACATTACATAAACTTAAAACCAATATCACCTGCAACATGACTCTAAGTACACCTCACACGCAATACATAACATTATGAGATGAACAGATGATAAAACATGGCGTATAACAGGGAACAAGACAAACACTTAATTATTGCACAATAAAGTCGAAGAAGAACCAGAGTTCAGAGAAAACAATGAAAGTGAATCAATGGTTTTGATTACTCCCATATTCAAACCCAAATTTTGACATTCATTGTTCCATCATGAATTCGGTTCCACCACTATGTTCAGCGAGACATCTGTTAAGCATATTAAGAACTAAAACGTGCCTACCTCCGGCGACCGAAGCTAGAAGATGTTTAAAGGAAATAAATGAACTACTTATTTATCTATATTTCCTTAGTTTATCTTGATATAAATGTTAAATTTTATGATCATAGGAAAGAAATGATTTATATTTCATTGCTTGCGTAGTTATATATTATTCTAATTCTATGAGTAGAAGGAGATATGTCTTTCTGAGCTTTAATCCAGTCGAGAAGAGATTATGAGAGAGAGTAGAAGAAGATACGAGGCCAGGTCGCCGGGGGTAGAAGACCCACACCATCCGTGATGGGGGCAGATGCAGTGGAGCCAATCAAAATGCAGCGAATGCGGATGCAATTGAACGACGAAGCCATTGGAACGAATCCCACTCCTATGAACTCGCTCCCAAAGGCATGACCCGTTCAAGAGATCAGCATTCACCTACATTCCTCTCTACTGACGCCATCTTAGATACATAATTCACAAATTGGCGTCGCAGTGATCTGCCACCCAATGCTTATGCGAAGGACAGCCATATTTGTACCTCAGTTATTGAGAGAGTCTCCTAATCGAACAAGAAACTTTAGATTAACAAAACGCCAAATTTTGAGAAGAAAATAGTTTTTTTCTTCACAGGTATACATTTTTATGCATCGTGAAAACCAGCGAACAAGAAAAGTTTACATTGTTCTGCGTTCCTGAAAAATAGACAAAAATTACACCTGTATACAAGAGATATGATATGTTAAGCACATGCTTTCTTTCTTTCCTTTCGCATAAATCATTTTCCAGGATGAGGCAAATATACCTAATGCAAATGGTTTTCAGTTTCATGATTTCTCTAGGAAGTATACCTTTTTAAAACTCGAACAGAAGTTCCCACGTATAGGAGAAACTTCTGTGTGTACAAAGTACATCCAAAAATGTACACACACACTGAACTCGCATTGAAGATTTAATTTCCTACACCGTTTAATTTCTGACTAAATGCAATATTATGTTTCCTCAACTGATGGCAGAAGATTCGTCGATCTAGCAGCAAAATCCGGTTGGTGGCAGGTGGCATCAAGTTGGCGTGCGAACGTTTGAGTTTTGAACTCTCCAGACCTTACACCGCTTGATTTTTTATGGACGAAAACATGAAATTACAGTAAGAAGTGAAGTACACAGTCAAAAACCACGTGATTTGGACAAATTTTCTTTTTTCAATGGTTGTGAGCAAAATCCTGCTATTGGTAGGAGTAACGAAAAACTGTCGTAACTTACTCAGAAATGTATCCACGTGGAATGAATTGGATTTTATGAATATTTTCCATTGAATTTAAATTTAAAATGAATTATAGCGAACCCGCAGAGGAGGTACTTGATTATGACCAACAATGCTGTTGCGAGTGATAGCAAAACACAGATTCGTTCGTGCAAGAAACGAATCAGGTCGCTCCTTTAGAATATATTACGAATAATTTAGATGTTCCTCCGTTGTGTATTTTTTTGGGCCAATCAAAACTACAGCCCGTCCAGTAGGAATTGTCAAATAATAATCAAATTCAGAAATATCCCATGTCTTAAAAACTCCTTATTGAAAATAAAAGAATTATTTCATGATTTCCCAGATGTACATTAAATCATTCGGGCAGTAATTTACAAATGTTTCAGATAATATAGATGTTATAAAAGAAAGAAATTCAATAAAAAAATAAAATAATGACTATAAAATACCTGAGTGATATTTTCATTTCATAACAGCACTATAACTTTATTTACATGATATAAACACACATTTACAGTGCTACAACATCAATAACAACATTTAGAGGAGATAAGCTGTTTCACTCCGATATAACGTTAGAAAATACATAACGACACACATTACAATATTCTTGTAACATTTTTTTTTCAAATCCTAGAAATAATCAATGTTTAAATATTGAACAAATATATATCGGAAAAGTTATTTGTCTAGAGTTAAATGCTTGGTTATGATTAAATATATGAATCAAACGATGTCTGGGGCATGAATCTTGGTGGTAGAATTCTGTTGAATTCTGAGAGTCCACACATCACACAAGGAAACGCACTGTAACCACGGATTAAGACCACGCACGTCTCGTGTGCATTCCTTGTGACAACGTGGGGGCAAGAACCGTGACGAACATTGACGGGTACTGAGACCGTATGTAAATCTATATTAATGACACGACGACGTCGCTTATATAGAGAGAGATTCATTAGTAGCAAGACCATCGGAAAATTAGTATTGTATAAAACGTAATAAAAATGGCGATTAATTATCAACCACCGTACAGTAGGTCTAGACCTAAATGTTGGTCAAAGAGAAAAATTAAATTTCTGTTCATAATTTTTTTTTTGAATCAGACAAAGATTCTTTTTCAGTGATCCTCAAAATTGTGATATACGATATTTATTTGAGATTATTTCAACTATCTTCTAAAAAGTGTTTTTTTAATTGTTAGATCACATGTGTTACTAGTAACCTCTTGATTACGTCTTTAAAGTATCTTTCATAATTTCATCCGCCATACTGAATCAACGTTTTTCGTTTCTGGAATTAACTTCCGTTAAAAATGGATAATAGTGATCTCAAAATCCCTGGATACCAAAAAATCACGGTAATGAAAAGCGCTCTCATATTTTGACCAGTTTCATTTCAGATTGGACCCACTGAGAACTGAAATGAGGCAGTAGGCAAGATGTTAGAAACCAACACTACGAGGTGTGTTCTATATCTTCACAGAATGAGTGCGATTTATCTAGTAAATATGTACTCTACTTGTCTATTAGTTTACTGTCCTCTAACACTCGAGCACATGACATCGGAATACTATTTGTCAGGAATGAAACGAACGAAGAAAAGGTAATGGTGAAAAAAAGGAGAGTGATGAATTAATGGAAAACTTCATCATAATTGAGTCTTCTTTACGTATCCTTTGTTTTATGTTAAAAGTTTCATTATTTGTACTTTCAGATGTCGAAAGATTCTGAAGGATTTTTTTCTATAAATTCTACGATCACAGAGAGAAATCTCACGTCACATGAACGTTGAAAAATTTTATTCTCCATTTTCTATAGTTTAATGCTTCAACGATGTTAATTTAGTTTTTAAACGGCCATAAAATTCCTTTCGATGCAGTAAATAAAATTAGTACTGGGTATGATCTCATTTTTATCTGACATTATTATACTNATAAAATTCCTTTCGATGCAGTAAATAAAATTAGTACTGGGTATGATCTCATTTTTATCTGACATTATTATACTCTAAAATGGCAAGAAAACAATGATAACCGCCCTCATATTTTAGAGAATTGTGGGTAATAGAATGTGCGTCATAAGGGTCGGCGGCGTGTGCGTGATTGTCTGGTCTGGATCTCCCTGTTGCGGCGATTAACACAGACGGACAGACACAATTCAAAGCTTGGATCCTCTCCCCTAGTGGCCAGAGACTGATCTAGAAATCGGGGACACATTACTAAGATTTGACGAGATAGTGATTTGAGTGGTCTATTTGCATTGTAATAAGCAGACGCGACATGAAGTTATAGCTTTCGATGTCGTAGCTATGACTAATGAAATACGTACAATAGTTGCAAAGATAGAACAACATTGGTAGAATGATTGATGAGACACACAGCAAATGACATAGCGAAGTATTGTAATAAAATGGTTTAATTCTCATTAGTTATATCGTTTTCATAAAGATTTATCAAGAGAAAAACTTCATAGAATAAAATACTGGTGTTAATACGATTTTAAGTAAAACGTTAAAAAATATTATTTGGAGAAAAGAGTACAAGATACTTCAAGACGATGAAATTGATGAAGTGAGTGGCAGGAAATATTTCCAGGGGTCCAGCTAGCATTACTGATTTAAGGTGTTTGCTTTCCTGTAAATATTTTCTGCTGTCCTTAAACTTCAGAAAGAAAATCTACTGTACGCTAGCGATAGGCGACAAAAGCTTCAGGGACGAAATTCTAAGAATATCATGTGAAGAGTACATTGAGTAAAATCGATAGAAAATGATGTCACGATAAGGAGATCTAGTTAAAGGATAAATACAAAAGATGGGAATATAAGCAGAGAAACTTCGAGAAAAGCCTCTCAGTGTTCACAAATGAATCCAAAAATACAAGAACTAAGACAATGTAGAATAGACACCACAAAGGGATTCCATTTATTTATGGTCCGCTAACCAATTTGAAAGTTCTTCCCCACAATGTGAAAAAAAATCTTTCTTCAAAGTCAAAAGATTTCAATAGTATTTGTCTTAAAAAAAGATTACTTTTTCATTAATATTAAGGCCTGTAGTTAATGTTGTGATAGTAATGTTAAATATTTCAAATCTAGAATTATATATTGAACAAAGAATACTGATCATTAAACATTAGCATTCCTTGCAAATTTAAAGTTTTTAATTCTGTGGCACAAATTCCACTGATTTATTTTCATTCTATGATCGATATTAATTTTAATTTCTGAATAAAAATATGCATTGTGTTTTATGTAACTTATATAGTGTAATTTTAAGTACTTCTGACAATGTATTCCAACATCGAGCATCGCAATTCCTCTATTCCGTTTGCTTACTTCTTATTAGAAAAAAATAAATAAAAAAGAATTGATGTAGATGACGCGTGTATCGATTCATGCTTCGCTTGTTGACGCTTGTGAAAATGATCCGCGCGCCGCTACACGAAGACGATAGAAACAAGATCACTAAATGTGGTACGTACGAGTGCGTGAATGTATCTTAAATGGTCATTCTACCATATCACTACGTCATTCACCAGATCTGCGGGTCAACTATCATCATTTTGGCACCCTATTCGCGAGAAAATAGAGACATGTTGAAACAAATATTGAGTTCACTTCTAAATGTAATCAATTATATTTATGAAATTTAAACTACAATATGTTCGGTGCACTTGAGTAGCTATTGAAATATATTTTGGGCAGGTTTTCGAATTCCATTAATCATTGGAATCAGAAATGTAATTGTTCTGGTGACAGTAAGACCAGAGAGAAATTTTAATTTCTGTTAACTGCCTAACATAACTGCATAGGAATACAATGTATTCTCGAATTTGTACGTCAGAATTTTAGTCATCAAAGAGTCAAACTGAATTTGTTAATACGTCAAAAGGAGTGTTGTGAAATGGAATCACTTTATTTTAACCATCATCCCTTTGTTGCCAAAAACCTTTTCACACAATTTCTCATAGTTATGTGTTAAAACCGTAAATATTATTTTACTCGCAATAAAACATTTTAAAATTTCAATTATTTTAGTAGACTTGTGTAAATTATTATTTTTACAAAGGAAGCGCAAAGCAAGTTGATTATTTTATTCGATTAACAGTACACAAGGACAGAAAATCCAAGAAAATTCCCAAGCAACTATAATGCTTCATGTACAAATATAGCCGTCTGTTTTCGCATATTTGCTCGCGCGCTATTCCATAGATCTCCTCTAGGCGCGTTCCTCACACATGAGATACCTCCTTGTTTGAAGTCAATGATATCGATTGATTCTCACAAAATTAAAGGATTCGTA
>NNCF01131754.1:0-16657 GCA_002313205.1 Laupala kohalensis | reverse complement strand
GGACATTTTCTAGGTCCCTCACTACTTAATTAGTATACAGCCGACATTTCTACCAGTGACTATACTTCATTGATTCAATTCGCTGATGATTCAGTAATATATTCCACAAATAAAATACTGAAAACTGGGATGGATGATTTTACAAATTCACCTTGATAAATTAGATGTCTGTCCAGACAAGTATCATATATCCCTAAATCCACCTCAAAGTCAGGCTAAAATATTCACTCTTAGACTCCTTCCACACCATTACTCCTCAAATACTAAAATAATAAAATACAATGGCTTCATTTATCTAAACCTTTCAAACATCTTGGAATCTTTATAGATAAACCACCACGGAAATACATTATCAAACCACCGAACCTCACTGACAATAAAGTGATATCTCCAACTTTACCGTCTCTTAAAACGTTGTTCCTCCTTTCAGCTCCGTCCAGCACTTCACATTTATAAAACAATAATAAGACCAATTTTATCCTACGCAAGCCTAATCTAGGTTTCCACAGCAAATTCACACATTACGAAAACGCAAACAGTTCAAAATAAATTATTAAGAAACCTAACCATGGCACCTTGGTACATTTCAAACTCGCAAATTCACACAGAACTTGCCATACCACCAATAAACTTGCGTATTCTGCAACTCGCAACACTGCAAGAGGTCGCACAACACAAATAATCACAGTATTGGAATCATACATCTCTGACACACAGGCTGCGGTCTGTCGCGGCGGGCAGCGACCTGACGATATGATTGTGTGACGTAACATTGCATCGTCCCTGCCACACAGAAGGCGTTATGTCACAGCGACACAGTCTTGACCGCGGCGACAGGCGTTACGTTTCTACTAATTCACGAAAGTACCGCGCAATCCAGGCGGTCCACATGTTCGTTGAGAGGTTTGTCACATTGACAATCTTAATTCCCAAATAAGCAAATTGTGTTACGCATTCCGAATCTTAGTTAACGCAGTTAGTCCACGTATTTCCCGTTGCGTTTATTTTGCAAACGTTTACTCCCATTTACGTTACGGCATTACCTTCTGGGGTAATTCCGGTCAGAGTATTCAAACTTTCAGAATTCAGAAGAGGATAGTTCGGATAATTTGTAAATCTCACCCCCGAAACTCTTGTAAACCTTTATTCAAGGAATTAAATATCTTAACACTTCCCTGCATTTATATTTATGAAACGGTCGTGTTTGTTAAGACCGAATTACTGAAGTGCCACCCTTGCTTTATACGAAACAGTCTCGTTCACGAACACTATACACGCAATAGTAGTAATATTCTTCGCCCTAGAGTGTCAATCACTCTCTGCCAAAATGGAACTCATCATTTGGGAATCGTTCTATATAATTCCCTGCCCAGTGCTTCTTCACTGTAAAATAATTTATTGATTTTAATAAAAGTTAAATCCGTCTTGTACTTTATCACGCCATTGCTGTAGTACTTTTTAAATAACTTATAACAATTTCAAAAACTATTTTCTTGCATGATTGTGTTGTCTTATGGCTCATATTAATTTAGTTTTATGTGTACTCAACTTTGGCACGGTTGTGTACATAAATTCTGTAGCCCCATCCTGGCCCGGGTTTTTCTCCGTTTTTCCTTCGGGTAGAGGCGGATTTATTATACAGGTTCTCTAGGCTTTGTCTAGGGGCGTGTTTATTGTAACAATAAATCGTGAATTTAGTGTTATTTCAATTTTTAAGCACTATACTCAGAATAATCTATAGTTCGATAATAACTTACATGTAATTTTTTGCTTAAAATTACAAACATATTGACATTCTATTAGTATTATAACTCGCAGCTAACTTTTTATCTTATCTAGGAACTTTTGCTGAAATTTTTGAATCCGCCTCTGCCTTAGGGCCCTTGATCGGAATTGATGGGATGGTCCCTTGCTTGCTTCCGGAGAGTAAATTAGTTTTTTCCCCTCCACGTGGTCATACGCAGTTTGTACCGCTTTTTTGACAATAAATTTATTAGGTTTTTTCAAGATGGGAGAAGAGACGGAACTGTTCGTAGAAAATATGAGAAAGTACGTGTATTTATAAGACACTTCACACCAGTTGTACAGAAATGGTGGTAAAAATACAGAAATGTAGATTGTGATTGAAGAAGAGCAGAACATTACTAGTGAGTGCGAATATATTTTTATTTCACAATATTATTTCTGGTTTCACAATTTTATTTCACAAAATGATTTTTTATTATGTTGTTATTTATCATTATTATTTGTACCTCAAGAAAGTATTATTAACAATACCCTATTGAAGTTCCGTCCTACAGGCAAAATAATCAAAATTTTCACAGACTTCAATTGCACCATTGATTGATCTTCGATTGATGGCATCTGTTAATAACAGATCTTGCATAGGTTCTTTGGCTTCTTGGCTTAGATCATTAATTGGGTGCACCAAATGTCTCTTTTTTTTCTTCTGATACAGTAATTCTAAAAGAAGCAAGTTTCTCCTTGTCAGAACTACTAATTTTCAAAGAAAACCCTGAGAACACTAACCCTTGCAAAACACTACTGCGGAAAACAATCACAACGCTGGATCGCTGACACAGATATCGCTGTGTGTGAGACCTAGTCATATCACCGACCGCTGAGAAGATCACGCGATCGCTGCCCGTCTCGACAGACCTCGATCTGCGTCCCAAAGGCTTAATTGTGTTAATAATCATTTGTAATATTGTACACCAAATCTCAAATGTAAAGGTCTTCCACGACAAACCAAAGATTAAGGCCAGTGTTGAAAGAAATGAAAAAAGTCGTTTAATAAAACAAATGAACATAATTAAATGGTAAATGTAGTACTACAAAATAGGTCGTTAGAACGTACAAAATATGCAATACAGGTTAGTAAAAATATATAAATAATTTCAACAACCTAGTAAACGACTTTTCTTCTTACACCTTTTCAGGTTCTTGTAAACGAATTTAAGTAATAATTCGTGACTAATATATCTACAATATTAAGTCAAAAACGTTTTATCATCGTCAGAAAAACAAATAAAAACCCACATTTATCACACTTATTACGTAACTCGAGGGAAGTCTGCCTTTCTCACTCCAATAACTGAATTTACAATAATTTTCCTAAGACTGGTATAAAATTGTGTAATATAAGTTTTTGTCATTTTGTCATGTTCATTTCTGTCACGAATTTAGGTTGGGAATTTACCAAAGCTTTTAAAATAAGATTTGTTAATAATATTTTTCCTCAAGTTCCACAAAACGTTATCTATGTCCCACAAAATAGCACAAATTTCTTAGATTACTTATCCTTACTAACAAAGTACGCACCGCAATGAGGCCTGAGAGAAATCACTCAAAAGCACCAACTTAACTTACGAAAATTTAAATCTCCGTTTCAATTGTAATCGAAGGGGAGAGCTATTGTGTAAGCCATTCGGGAACGCCTTTCGTTCGGATAATGCGATGTTGCCGCGCGCTGTAACGCCTTTCCCAATCAGAGGAAAACAACCGCTTCCGAGGCAAAGACACATTGGCGGCCGTTGTGCATTTTCATTAAAACGCTAGTACTATGCTCTTCGTGCAAATTTACGACTTAAAGACTTTTTTATCTTTGTTAAACGCAGAAAACAAAATCTTATTAAATTTGTTGATGATTGATTTTCTCTCCCCTAAACTGTTGTACATTAACACTCCTATTTTTAATACGTTTTTTGACTTGATAGTTGTGGGGTATTGGCAACATTATCAAATAATGATAAATTAAAGGTAGTTGGTTTGTTGCTCATCGTTTTAGTGCTAGAAAGATTTGCAACCAAAAAATCTTTCTAGAAATAAAACTATGAACAACAAACCAACTACATTTAATTTATCATTCATCAATTGTTCTTGTTCCTCGAAAGAAAGTATAAAAAGGATATGGTGGTCATACTCACTTTGTACTTCTTTTTTGACGATAAATTTATTAATTTATTATTATTATCATTGTTGTTGAAAAATAATTGAAAAGAATCAATTTGCATGGGATCCATAAATTGTCTGTGTGTCTGAGATGTATAATTATACAACTAATACCGTTAAATTGAATTTCAGATCATATCGTACGGTATTTTTAGAGCTGGGGATGGAAAAGACGAGACGTAAAAATAACGTAAACGGGCGATATTATGATCAAAACCATATTGAGGGGATTTGCAATGAACAATTATTCTCCTGATACCTCTACGTAATCGTTCAGATGATATGAGGTGCACGACACTATATGTGGGGGTTGGGAAGAGCACGAAAATTTTTCAAAACCTGTCGATATTAGTGTCAATGCTATGTTATGCAAGAGTTTGTCCACAAGGGTGGGTGGAAGCCCTGGAATCCCCATGGATGCAGTGGAAAGGAACGNGAAAGGAACAGTAATTTAAAACACTTAATAGAAGAAGACGGGTTTAATCTATAGATTTCGGGGTCTTACAGATAAACAGTGAAATGATGCCGTATGAGTACAGGTTCGGAACATATGGGAGTTAAATAACCCTAACACTTTTAAAGTGGTGATGGTGGTGGTGTACTAGTAGGTTACTTGTACCAGTTCTAGGACTGATAGCTTCTAAGCGCTGGTGAGCGCTTACCACTGGAACTGGCGGTTTCAAAATGGCGCCCCCAGTATCAGTTCTAGGCCAAAAAGTGGTGGGAATGGAGGGGGTGCAGTGGTGGATAATGGGGATGGTGTGCGCACAAAGTACAGTGGTCCAAAAATAAGGGGGTTCGTGAAGGGTAGAGAGGGGGGTTTTGAAGTATGAAGCATAAACAATGATGCAACATTGCGTAACAAGATGTTCATGGCCAAACTATGGAGTAGGAAGGGGATCGGCGGTATGAAGCAAAATGCATGACGAAGAAATGCGTAACATTATGTTCATGGTCGAACCACAGAGGTGGGAGAGGGTTCTTGGGGGGGAGGGGGTACAAAAAGAGGAAAGGGTTTTCAAAAGAAGTGAATTTTTCCAAAAATGTGGAAAGAATGCAAGGATGTCAACATGACAATACAATTTTACAAGTATTTTTCTCTACTGATTTGTACCTGAACGATGACGACTGCTCAAGAGAGAGAGAGAGACACGTCGACCATCCTCGACGTCTGCTCAAAAGAGACTACTCCGTCAGAGAACGAAACATGACCTTTCTAGATTTCCCCCACTACACCTCCTCCATCTCTGACATCATATCCCCCCATGCGTCTCAGGAGAACAAGGTGGAAGGAGGAAAAAATCTTTACCCGAACAGGGTATATGGACCTTAGATCGGCTATCTCCAACGCTCTACCACTGAGCTGTCCGGGCTCCCACGGAAACGAAGGGGAAAGTGTCCTATCGAGATGTGGATGTAAAAGGGACAATAAAAAAATGTATATAGCATAAAATAAATATATTTACAAAATATAAAATATATATACAAATAGACCAAATATATTTTCGTATGTGATGTACCCAAGACTACAATATTTGTATTATCTTTGCGAAATCCTGTCTTTGGCACAATACACACCAAAACATAAAGCGATTATTCAATGTAAACTTTCTACACAACGGACAGGAGTCGCGACGCATTTCCACCATCCACGCTTTTAAACGCCCCTTGCAAAGATGTGTTGGCAGGGGGTGATGATAGGGTGGTGAAAGACGTATTTGCAGATTGTGCATTGAAACAGAAGAAAAAACAATCTTCTTTCATCATAAGGAGGCGGAAGGTTTTCAGTATGATGATCGACGGTCCAGAGTGCTGTACGGATGATAGTAACTCGTGCATCTACATCAAATCAATGCAACGTCTTAAATAATTCCAAGAGACATACATGAGCCTGAATGTCAACGATGTCGTTGTGGTTGTTGTCACGTACATGGGATAGAATGTCTAACATATAATCAATCATATCGTTTGCATGCTGATACCTTTTCTATGTCTGCCGGAGGTGGACGCTCCATGTCTGCTCAAGGCAACGGCACACTCTCGATAATGTGGTAGTTTTCCCACAGTACGCTATTAAACTTATCCACCCAATGACTTTTGTCATCGATACATAGAAGAGAGCGTTTCTGTTGCTCCAAAGAATAAAGCGTATGCGCTTTTGAGCGAATGCAATGTTGAAAATCCATTCTTGTTTTATCATGGAATAAACAGTCTTTATAGTCCGCAATACGATAGTGTTTGACTACTGACCGCTTGATACCTTTCACTGTGCATGAAGTAAGCTGTGAGTGTTAGAAAAGCATACATTTTAGGACGGAGACCCACAATTTCTATGAGCATATCACTTCTGCATTCATCCTTAAAGAGACCCTACCTTTTTAATTACACAGTAAGATGTAAAATCTATTCAAACGTTGACGTGTCGTAGTTGGAAGGACAAAAAACATGACGTCATTTACATAGAGTGACGTGGCCAGGATATACGAATCCGTGTCTAAATGTAAGTTTCAAGTCTGGAAGTTTTGGTTTGAGAAATGTATTTAAAAAGTCGAACATGTTAAATTTAGAGTGTTCTAATATTGATATTCCCACATAAATAAGTTTGTTCATCTTTACTTCCGTTTTACGCAAACCGATTGTCATGAGATCACCTTCAATCGGTCAACTGCATATAAAGTTGGGATTCACAATGAGTTTCCCCGCACCGCAATGTCCTTCCCACATGTTAACAAGTTAGATACGTCTATGTTGACACAAATGTTTACAAGATTTTCCATAAATACTATTCACCATAAAAAGAATTTTCTTCAAACATTGATGTAGCATTCTTTCGTAACGCGGTGCTGAGTTTGAGGGAGGAAAGAAGTAAACGCGATTGACGAAAAGAGAGAAGTTTATGAACGCGAACAAAGTTGTAACCCAAGTCCAACGCCTGTTGTAAATTGCAAATGTCAATGACGTAGTGGCGTGTAGGAAGAAGTGTAGCCATGAGTTTCGGTTGTCGACTCCCAAGATAAGGCGGAATCTGCGTCACAGGACAAAGCGGTAAGTCGATGAAGGTGTCGTGGAGACGTTCCGGAATGTGTGCCAAACCCGAAGGGCATGAGCGTAGTAGTCATCACTAATGTGTTCACCCGAAAGACGACAAAAATGCAGTTGCGTTGAGTACAGTTTCCGTGTTAACATAATCATACGAAAACACACCCTTCTTACATGCTAATGTAAAGGGGATATCACTGGGAAAATGCGTTCGAACATATTGCAAATCTGTCGGAGAAAGTGCGCGCGCCAAAGCATCCAGTGATGTAGACATAAAATTAAAGGAGTCGAGAAAACGTAGTTCCACTTTTCCAACACTCAAGAATATACAAATGAAGCGCTCATGATTGCGAGGTATAATAGAAAGTTTATATTGTTTAAAGAATAGATCGGGTCTGATAGCGAGAAGAATAAATGAGAATCATAGGATGCTGAAATATGATTCAATGTTGGAATATGAAGAGAAACTTTATAGTGTACATTACATGCATTATGCGCAACACCGCGATACATGCCAGTCAGATAATCGAGATCGCGAACAACAGAATGAGAGTCCGATAATGTACCTCCACAGATATGACACTGCGTCGCATTCGTGAAATGAAGGTCGTTCCCAGGTCGCATGAGAATTGGATGGTCAACACAAACGCATAGTCTCAAGCAATAGTGATTAGCGCTGTTAACAATTTATGCCTACATCGTCTCCCCGAAACGCAGTATAGGTAATTCGTGTCGCATCAAAATCACACACATTGAATCCTACAGCAATGGACAATGATGTTGATAATCGTTGGAATAGAATGTATCGATAGGGGGTTGACAAGTTTCGATCGGTTCCGAAAAAGCTTCGAAATCGCAATAAGTGACGAGCACCACACGTTTTTGACGAGTATAGTTTTTAAAGCGAATTAGAGCATCCCTTCCTTTCTTTGGTAAAATAACACGCCGCCGTGCATTCGGTTGACAGTCGTGGGTGTTAAATTTGTCTTCACGACGGAAACCACTCACACAAGCATGATAGTGAAATACATGATGCGCATCTTTCAATAGTTGTGAATCGAGCAATCGACTCATATCCTTAATTCAACAAGTGTCGATTATATAACAATATGTTTGTATAAAATTGTTTTACCGTTCGAGACAGTAAGACATGTCTTGTACGACTCACTTGTTTTACGTCGCCGACCATATCAAGCGATAAACGTAATACCAATATTCAGGATTCTGGTCTTCAAATTTATGTATATCCCAGACGCTCATCGGGAAGGGAACATCTTTCAAATTTAATGTAGTCATGACTCTGTAAAATATGTCGCGCTAGTAAGACGGAAGACCTGAATCTTTGATACGTCCGATGACACAGCATTGCCGCTAACGACCAAAGGAAACGGTGTTCATCCTCATTCTTCACATTAACAATTCCCTTTTACGGATTATTAAAAGGATGTGGTAAGGCTACATATTTTGATCCAACATTTGAATTATCTATATAATGAAAATCAAGTTAAAGAGTCACAAAAATCTTAAAAGCATTCCCGCTATCCCTCTCACTAAAATCATCAAACCGTGTATGACCTCAACGATATTTTGCCGAGGGTTTCGTTCACGATGGCGACGTGAAAACGTACTTACCGGTGAGGAAAATAAAATTCTAGAGAGTTGTACACGTTCTTCTTGGTCTGCATGCGGTTTCCCTATCATAAATTCACATTCTATACAAGCTTTATAGGGATTATTAAAACTATGTAACGCTGACAGAAAAGGAGATTCACATAGACGTAAGAAGTTTAACGGATCTTGAATATGCAATGTATTATATATAGAACCACGAATGATGCGATGATGAAGAGAAGGATGTTTGTCCACTGAAGTAAAGTGAAGTTTCGGGTTCATGCATAGAAGAAGTAAAGGGTTGAGGTTTGTGCATACTACGCATCTCCTCCCACCCATTGTTCTCATGCAGGAGAAGAATCTATCTAAAAAACAGAAAAAGGAAAATAAAATATATACATACTACGTCTCAGTGACATGGCATACATCAATACAAATAGAGAACATACCATCGAGATGCATCGCATCCCTCAACGCTGCAACCTCCAAAAGCGCTCTGTTTGCGTCTTTGTAAATCGTCAGTTTCGTGATTATCAAGTTCTGAAACAAAATATCAGCATGTATGAAAACAATCAAAGGCTGTGAAAAAACAAAATTTGTTTTCTTTTCCATATCTCCAAAGAACTGAAACAATGTCTGTCGCGCCTCAATATGACGTCTTTGTTCTAAAAGATAAAATAAAAAATGCTCTTATCGTTGAAAACACATGCCACATAGCATTGTAAACGCTTCAAAAAATGCAGACATACCTTCAAAAATGCGTCGTCGTTTCGTATGCATTATCGCGGGTATGAGAGCGGCGAGCGGAGGTGGCGGTACATCGTCTAAAAAAACATTATATGTTAAACGACCTAAAAAGCTTATAACACAGAAAAACCTTCTATCCTCCACATAGTATTGAATAGTACTGAGGCTGCATCTAAAAAATGTAGAGTTATATGTAAATGCATATGATGAAGTGCTTACCAGGAATATCTTTTGCGTGCTCGCGTTCCAATCTTGAATGGATGTGTAGTATGTAGCTCTTCACTGAATGTGTAGCAAATGAAGCGTACCATGACTTGTACTCTTGTAAATATAGTGTAGATACGAGAATTTGCATGCTCGCCACGCTCCGCGCGCACAGACAAGCGCCCCTCACAGATCATGTAATCTACATGCCCGCCGCTAAGAAAGCGTAGACAAGCGGTCAAAGATCTTCTAATCTGCATATTCGCCCTCTCTGCGCTTAGACAAGCGCCCATACACCCCTATCTCCCTTTGCGGTGCGCGGAAACGATCAAGGACGCAGTGATAAACGTGGAACAAGAAACATTGTAATAATTTATAGTTTATACTATGACGAAATGTTTTAATGTAGAGATTTTTTGAAAATAAATAAATTTTTTGTAACATATTCTAGAGTGTTAGTGTTTTTGTAATCGATGAAAAAACGTTTATAAGACAAATTATTTTATCTCCTTATTTTGCAGGAAAAAGTGGATCCTGTCATTGAACGAGATCGGGTTGCTGAAAATTCTGGAGTTGCAACCAGAACTCACTGCGAGAAAGGGGAACATAGTGCGTACTAGGTTTGGAACGTATGCTGTGTTGGTGGAATACGAGACACCAAATTATTTCTTACCAAACAAGTATTGTGATGTTTTTTTCGAGAAATAAAAAATTAATACATCCTTGTGTTATTTGTTAACATTTCATTTTTTATATATAGGTATGTGGGAATATTTTCTTTACAAGACATTTCGGATACCTTTTTTGCGATGACGCCTGTGATCCAAGTGAGAGGAGCGCAGGAAATTGAAATCTTCTTTAAAAATTAGTAAAAAATATTTATATGTATTTGCGTAATGTCATGTATTATTCTACGTGACTTTTATAGCATATCATGTATTATTATAATTATGCATGTATGATATATAAATAGTATGCCTTCTGATAAATGTTACATACAATCCAGTATGTTGTTTCAAAAATAAACAATATTGTAAACTTTTATATTTTTTTATAAACCTGTTCTCCTATCACAATAGGGGTAAAACAGGACATTTGTGAAGAAACAAAAATAGAGCATTCAATTAAAAATGTTATATATATATAAATTAATGTAACAACATGTATCCGTTTGCTCAGTGGCAGTCTGGTTGAATACATTGAAGTAAAAAGAGTTTTACACTTTGCATAAACCCTACAGAGGCAATGTTAGCACACTTCTTTGTGCTGGTAAAGAACGTTTTATGCGTCTTCGTTTCATGTTTCCATGCTTCGTTCTTTGCTTCGTCTTCTTTCCACAAAGCGTACACACATTTTCAGAAATACGAAGACGTTTGCTGGCGTGTGGTGACGTTGGCTAACTATTTTTTCTCTCTTCTTCTTTCGCTGAGAGCAACGTGATCTCGGATGACATGATGTTCTATGCGTGAATACAAACTGCGACTGACGGGGTGGTAGTGGGGTTTCGTCTAGTTATGTTTTCGGACAGTGCCTGTCACAGCTGTGTAGTCGCATGCATCCGGATGAAGAATTAAACAATAGGTTGAGGTTTTCTGTCTAACATTATTCATTGTCTCAAAGTCAATGCGCATGTCTACCGTTGTATATATCGTAGATATATCTCATCGTGTGCAATCTAAAACGATTAAAAAAATACAGATTTGCGTATCCCACGTTGTAATGACTGAAATAGACTCTCGATCTAAATATCCCCATTCAAAATCTTTGAACATGCGTATCCCCTTTCAAAATATCCCCTTTCAAAATCTTTGTTGTACCGTTGGATCATGCAATGCGTTGTTCGCTATAAGGAATGAACACATTATTTAAAAAGAGCTTTGCCGTACGGAGAGAAAAACGAACAAATTCAGAAGCATTTTTTGTAATGTCATTGCGTCTATTCGCTTGAAGAGCTAAGATGACATATAAAAGTGCCTCCTTTCTCTGATGACGATTTAAAAGTCCATGTGAATTTTGTAGTCTCAGCCACATTCGGGAGCTCTTAATGTTCCCCCCGAACGAAACAAAGTGGTAAAGTCCTATGAGATAGAGTTATGCCACCTCGACACGCACATGAAATATATATAACATGAGATTTTACTGATGAAAACATACAGAGGAGGATGTATATGCTCATGCTTCAGATACTGCAGATGTTTTTGTAAGGAAACAATCATTATCGTGTCTCGAGATCACTTAAACAAGTTCTTGTGATACACCGTAAACCATACTTTGATGATCTTCTGCACATCCCATCAACAATTTTAAAGGTATCCATGCCGTAAAGTCACCAGTTCTTGGTAACAAATCATTTAGTGTATTGTCATTGTTCACGTACAGGTTCTCATCTGCTGTCCATCCGGCATATTTATGTGCAATGCGCTCTTCACGTGATAGAGAAAGAGTGTTGCCGTTATTCCGGAATTTCGTGTAAAATCAATCACAGTACCATTGATTTCATATTGTAATTCCTGAAATAGAAATGCCCATCCGTTGCTGACGAGACGTGCTTCTGTTCGCTTTGTTGTTCCTCTTTTTAATGCTTTTCCTTCTATAATGATCACGCTATCGCACGGTAGTGTGAGAGCATCCTTATTCTGAATAGCGATGCGTACTTCATTTTTATTGTAGGAGGACGTGTAGGGTGTGTAAATATATGTTTCCTAGCTTATAATACGCGACGGTTTGCGTAGATCCCTCGCATAATCAAGGAGAAAATTCTCGTCGGGTATGTCGTCGCTTCGCACTCTCCTTCTCGACATGATAGCCAGCTCATACAAGA
Source organism: Laupala kohalensis (assembly GCA_002313205.1). Classification (NCBI taxonomy): domain Eukaryota; kingdom Metazoa; phylum Arthropoda; class Insecta; order Orthoptera; family Trigonidiidae; genus Laupala; species Laupala kohalensis. Next base: position 4,284 of record NNCF01131754.1, on the reverse strand, counting down.
AACGTCTACTCCTCTGTAAACGTTGTGCTCGCGCAAAGCATAGTGTGTTGTGCGCGTGGTAGTGCTTGCATTTTATACATTTCCTTCAGGCTTAAGAAAAAGACAACACGTTACTGGTGTGTTTTCTCGAAATGGCATGAGCTCACCTTTTCTATTTTTCAGTCGAATGGAGATGTCGCTTATATAGTCTGTGTGTAGACGGTGTCCCACCGAGTGGTATGGTATTTCTTCAATGTTTCTCCGGATGGTTCGTTGATAGAAAATGTATTTAGAATGTGAGCCTTTCGGTTGTTGATGTATCCGCTTTCTATGATATTACAAGTGATATATACTTCGCGAAAATCTATTAATTTCACCTCTTTTTTAGACGCGTGATAAACATAGAATTCCGTTTTCGAGTAAAAAGTATTTTTGAAACCGAGGAGTGGTCCAATGTTGTTGACATCGCTGAAGTTTAGGGAAATCCGGTAGCGTCGCATATTGACGATACCACGCATCATGTTCTATAATGTATTCAATTTTCAGAAACAATGCATTGAACTTTCTATGATTTCTCTTTTTCGATGCATCGTTACTCTCATCGGGATGTGTCGTTTTGTATTTGAACCCAAAATACCACTCCTCATCGATTGCATACAATCTATTTTTCACGATAGGTTTTACATCTATTGTTTCGATCACATTTCCTTCTTGGACTTTTAGTTGCAGCATGAGTAATCGATTCTTGGGAAAACATTGCGTCACACGCCAAAGTCCCGTATATATGGGTTTTTCGGCGACATATCCGGGAGAAATTTACCATTGAGCGTCAGGTAGTGCGGTCGGTCGCGTTGCGGAGCGGGTGATGGTGAGAAACAATACACGATAATGTGTCGATAACACACGGGAAATGTTATCTTTGATTTGATCGTTGTCTCTACCATCTTTTCTTCTTTTTTGTGTGTTTTGTACAATGCCTTGCGCAGTGGCAACCATATAGCGTTTTAGTTCACTTATTCTCTCATCCACGATACGCTGAAGTAAACCGCGTGTGAAAGCATCGGTATCAAATTCCGGTTCATTCACATTGGTAATACGATGACGTGCACCATCGATGACATGCATTTCGAAGGCATATTATCCGATCAGGGTCAGTCCACACACATCTTTGTAGAACAAAGATCCTCTTCCGGCTCACCCACACGCGTGAGAAGGTTATTTATTTAAAATAATGTAATTCCCTACACTTCACACTCTCTCTCGTGCTGTGACCAAGGATATCCATGACGAAATGGAAAAAATTATACACGTCCCCCTCTATTTATTTACTTTCGTGACACATTCCACCGCAGATAATAAACATGGATATTGTTGAACTGTCATCATTTCTCCCCATCCGCAATGTCACACACCGTTTGGACGGATCTCGGCAACACCGTGAGAGTAGAAACAGTCCTCTATTACCGAACAGTGTTCCTGCACTCGTATTGGGACCATCGGGTTGTGGAAAAACAAATGTTGTCATGTTTCCCTTGACGAGTGAAAGCAATCTCAAGTGTCAACACATTTATCTCTATACAACGAAACGTGTTCAAGCGCACTGTCATTTTCTTCATCGTGTCACGAACGTCATATGTGGTTTAGATGTGTTTTCCAATCACGAGTAGGTAATACCGTCCTCTGAGGTAATCCTTTATAGTGTTTTTGTGTTTGATGATATTGTGGCAGAAGATCAAGACTCCATCACAGCCTATTTTGCAGCGGGTCGACATAGATATCATGATATTTTATACATGTGTCAAATCTATGCAAAAATTCCGAAACAACTCATACGCGTTATCAAGAACATTAGCATTGCGTTTCGACAAGATGATAAATCGTCACGGATTTCCCCTTTTTTCATGCATTTCAGCTGATGTGTTCGGACGTGTGAAACTCACATCCATACACCTTTCTTTTGATCGACAAATTTCGCGTAGTAGTATGCATGATTGGTGCTATCGCATCGAATTTGATCGTTATTTAATTCCAAAGATTATTTAACATTATGTCAAGGACGTTGCATAAACAGAACATCATAAGAAAAAGGGGATACACTATGCACATCGTATAACTGTGCGAGAGTGTGGACATGGCGTTGGTCGTATGATCAATAAGGTCATTGACAGACTTCCCTTTGAAGTACATATTTCATGATATCAGTTCTATGGACCGGCGAAGCAATTTCAACAACATTTAGCGCGAGGTCGTTCTGGCATCAACGCATTCGATCAGGCGTGTAGAGAACACGCTATCGCCTATTCAAAGCATAAAGATGGTGAGGAGAGAAAGAAAACCGATGCGCTGTTGCATCACGTGCGTGTTCACGTGAAACATCCAAGAATGCGAGCATATGTGAACGCGCCGCTTAATTGGGAGTGAGCGGTGTCATGAAACTCAAATCGAAATTAGGAGGGAATCTCAGACGGAAAATCAAATTTTTTTAAAGAGTATGATACAAAAGAAACATGCGGTTCGCGATAAAATACAGAAAAACAAAAAAGGGGGCAAATTAAAAAAATCGTCATCCACCAACAGTTTCCAATTCACGGCATTAGCATTGCAAAGAGAAATTGAAAAGTTCGTAACAGTATACGTAGTAAAATAAACGCTATTCGCGACATGGGAGAGGATTGTAGCAGATGGTTTGATATCTATGTAAGAGACCCTGTAGAAAAAGCAATAAGAAACAAAATGGTGCGAAATCCGATAGAAAACAGAATGGATGTACCCACATCCCCGAGGTTAAACATGCCCATCCACACACCTCCACTCGCGTTTAAAAAAGAAGCCTCAGAGAAAGCTGAATTTGATTTCGAATATGGTGATGATAATGAAGATATAGTCGATGACCATTTCAACCGAAATACCGAATTGATGCGTGTCTATACAGGAAGTTCTGATCAAGAATAAGGTCCACGCTTCGATAATGGTCATTTCTTTCTCGGAAATAGACGTATGGATCTCCATAAAAACGGAATATTCACGGTAAATCACGAGACATATAAAGCCACACCTGGTTTAATACAACTAATATTTTATCGACAACCAGATATGAGTTTCGTGACGACAGAGGATGAGGACGCGTATGAACACGTCTTACGGGAAACAGGTGCGTGTAAAAAGTATTATAAAGATAAAATTAAGCGAACAACAACAGCAAAGTATAAACACATTAAAGAATTGATGAAACCCACCACGCGCGCCGTAACATGTCGAAGACAACCGAAGAAAGGATCGGGACTTCGTTTTGTTACATCACCTCGCTATAAATACTGGGGAGATCCGAATGTGCTTGTAGAACATTTATGTCTCTTACATGACTCTCAAGCAGCTGGATCATCAGGGGGCATAGTGGGAAATTGTAGAAATTGAAAATGAGCTTCGTGACTCAGGACTTATTAGATGAAGAAAAACAAACAAACAAAAAATACGAAAGTAATGTGTGATACGGTATTGCACAAGAACTTCACGCACAGACCCGCAAACCCTTTCGTAGACGCCATGTGATCACCGATAGATTGGACGACCTCTGGCAGGCATTCGTGGAAATGCAAGTGTACGCAAAGGTTAAATTTTAATGAGATTAGTCAAACTTATCCCACAACAGGCCCCGAAGGTGCCCAAGGGGGTCGCGGAGGGTAGAACTCCGCAATTACTAGACTTCGGCACTAGGAGGAGGAGATGTGGTCAGCATCTCGCTCCGACCGGTTTGACCCCAGGATAGCCCCTGGTACTCATTTTACAGCAGGCTGAGTAGGCCTGGGAGTCAGTCTGGATGTTGAGGTGTGATGAAAATTCCCCACCTCACCAGGGTTTAAACCCCTGCCATCCAGCCAGCAGTTCAGCGCTCTACCCACTGAGCCACGCTGACTGAAATTTAAATGAGATTACAGTACATAATTAGGTTTTAATTTATATTTCAGTGGGCAAAAATTAGGAAAGTAGAAGGACAGAGTTTAAATTCTTTAAATGTTAAAGAACCATACTCAGATTCCATATATATTTAGATTAATATGCGTTAAACTGAGATTTCGAGGTTTATTACCTTTCATCGGATTATTTCACTGGATAAGCACATCAAATTCATATCCCCTTCTTCATTTGTAAGATATATAAAAAACGTTTATGGTTTATCAACATAAAACAAGCCTAAACGTGGTGCCATCCGTGCATCTTGTTCATGCGGGTCAACACCACCAGCAGGCGTCTTAAAATTATGTTTTTATCTTCCATTGGTAAAAAGGATGGTGATATATATATATA